>JAOBRB020212480.1:0-12096 GCA_027575285.2 Zoanthus pulchellus
TACTACTACTACTACTACTACTACTACTACTACTACTACTACTACTACTACTACTACTACTATAACTACTACTACTAATGGTAGTAGTGGTTGTGGTTGTGGTCGCCAAACCTTGATTATCCAGACTCGTCAGGACTGGGCTAAATAGATAATCAACAGTCCAGATAATTGAAAACATGAATATTAATGAGATAGAAATGTAAACAAAAGGTTTCAGCATAGAAAACACCATTGTGAAATTGTGAAATCTCCACAGCCTATACATGTAGATATTTACAAATAATAACTTTCAGTTCCTGAAGGTAATTACAATTTTTTGAAATGTTCAAACATGTTTGTTTGCTTTAAAGACTTGTAGTTTGATGGCATTGCGAGGTCCATTATTCGTCTTAGCTGTGTTAACTGCAAAGGGTCAGTATCGCTCTGTCATTCCATCCATGACAAGCATTTTTTTAAATCATTGCGTTGCTGCTTTAGTCGATACAAGATTCTCGTCCTCATCTTCCTCATCACACTTGCGAATTTGAAACTAGAGCACAGGATAATACGCTGTTTCAACAGTCTTACTAATTAATATTCATGAAAAAATTGGGACAAGAAAAAAACTCTGGATAATCAAGGTCCGGATAATCGAGGTTCGACTGTAGTAGTAGTAGATATCAACTACCAAAATACGTAATACTTCCTTACTAAAATATACTTTAATTATTCCCCTTTATTGAAAAATTGGCTCTCAAGATCAAAATTTAAAGAAGCAAAGAGTGATTTCCAACAGTTTTCCATCAATATGATTCACAGAATGGAAAACTGGTTACCCAAATTTCTGAAATCTCCAGACCTGCACCTGGTAAGGCTGGGATTTGTGTGACTTTTGAAAGTTTCTGGTCAAGGTCTGGGAAAAACGTTTCTAGGTTTTACTTTGATGTCCAAAATGTCAGTAAGTTTTCTCTCTTTTTTTAATACAGTGTATAATTTACATAATATTTAGCACTAAATAGTTTTCAAGAGAGTATGTCTATAAGAAATTAGTGACTTTAAGCAGGTGATTTATAGTTTTTGCTACTGTAAACCAAACAAAAATCACTTTAAAAGATTGGAATTTTATTCTGCCTAAAATAAAAGAAACTTGTGTAGCCTGCTTGTTATGTTTTATATTTATTTTTTGGTTTCACTCGCTGCTTGCTAGGGGTGAACCAGACCTAGAGAAGGAGGCAACTGAGATGCAGTACCTGATCAAGTGGAAAGGCTGGTCTCACCTACACAATACCTGGGAGTCCGATCAGACGTTGCTGGATCAAAAAGTAAAAGGGCTGAAGAAACTTGAGAATTTCCAGAAAAGAGAGCAGGAAATTGCCATTTGGTAAGCAGGATTTTTGGTTAAAGGCAGAACAACCTTGAAGTGATATTAAAGTTGAGTTAAACCTACTGGTAGATAGATGAAGAGGTATCAGAGATTTGTTCAACTTTTTGTTGCAGGCAAAGGTATGCTGCACCAGAGGATGTGGAGTATTTCATGGTTCAGCGTCAAATGAACTTTGATCTATACGAGGAGTACCGGGAAGTTGAGAGAATTATATGTGAGTATTTTTCTGAAGTTTCAGGGTGTTATAAGAAAATTAGGTCAATATTTAAGCCCATTCCTGTTTAGTTTACTGTGACAAAAGTTGCTGGGTGCTGGGACGTCCCGAGCATGGGCAGGTTTCTGTGGCAGAAATCAGTTTAATGGTAATCTAAGATAGGAGTGTAAGCCCTAATAATTTCCTTAGGGCCTGAAAAAATAGAGGGTTTCTCACTGTAAATTTAGGTTCTTTGTTTTTTCCCTACATCTGTTGAAGTAAAAAGATTTAAATTTTGAGCGTCTTTTTGTACTGGGTTGATGATGACTGTTTTACTTGGATTGTCATCTTGTTTTAGATCAGATGGATAGATCATTAGATAGTTTTATTTGAAATTGTATCGCAGCTTCAAGGCTGAAATTGCATCATTATTTACAATATAGATAGATAAAATTTAATTAAGATATTTACAATGTCTTAAACAAAACAAAAGGTATGTAATAAAGAATAAAAAAAATGTTGTCATCAAAGTGAAATTTTTGATGAGGGAAAATAAAAGCAATGGCTGAGCATGGCGGGAATAAAAGAATGTTTAAACCGATTGGTACGGAATAGTGGCAGTTCGTAAACCCGATAGTTACGGAAGTTATAAGGTCCATAACGCTTTGGAGGTAGAAGATGTGAGAGGCAGTGCTGACTTGACGACATGCTGTTGAATAACTTTGTGCATTGATCAATGCGCCGGTTTCGTAAAGTCCAAAATTATCTAAGCTTTGAATGTAAGATATAGTTCAGGTGATATTATGGAAAGCACTCTCTTTTGGACACGTTCAAGATCCTCAATTAAGTATTCTGGTAAACTGTGTTGGAAAATAGGTGAGCAATAATTTAATACAGGTCTAATAACAGTACTATAAAAATTGACAATATCCTTGCGGCAGACACGTTTGAAATTGTTACTCCTAAAATCTTTGCACTATTTACAACTGACAGTTCGTATCCGTCAGCAGTCAAGGGACTGAAGGAGTGCTTATTCCTCTTAAAATCAATAATCAGTTCCTTGCATTTATCAGCGTTGAGCTGCATGTTTTGCTTGCGCGACCAGACCACAACTTCATTAACAGCATCTTCGATGTTTCCCTGGGTGTTACGAGGCACGATCTCCGCCACAGTAGTGTCGTCAACGTACTTCCAAGAATGTGCCCTGGAGACTTTAAAATCATTAACCATCAAGATGAATAGCCAGGGTCCAAGTTTGTGCCCTGCAGAACCCTGGCCGAAACTGGGCCCCATTCGTAGAGACAGTCGGCTGATAACTTCACATTTTGTTGTCTATGGGTCAAGAAGTCAGCTACCCAGCAAGCGATGAAATAAGTAATGGACAGGCTGAAGACCTTTCAAACGAATAGATTGTGATCAATGAGGTCAAAGGCCTACTTATAATTAAAGAGGACGACCCTAATGGCAGAGCCTGTACCATCAGTAGCCTTTGTCCACAGGTGGAGCACGTATGTCAGGAATATGCATAAATGGAATGACGTTAAATTTCTTAATACGTCTGAGACCATTTCATGTTCCATACGGTTTTTATCAGTCCGAAAATAACGGCTACTTGAACGTAGAAACCCCTTTTGTTGGCAAAATATTGAAAGTAATAGGAGCCTTTTCTTTCGGAATTGTACGATATTTAGGTAGCGTTTTCACGTAGACGGCTATGTTTTATCCGGTTTCGACCATTTACACGTAAACAGTAATCGACATATAATTTTTTAGGTTAGTTAAAAAGCATGCGCCCAATCGCTGAGCCTGTGATCACACTGGTCTCTGTGCGCCATTTTTCTGCCTGGACATTGGCAGTGACGTAAGCATTTACAAAAATATCCGGCTTCAACCTGTTTACACGTTAACGTATAGCCAGCGTTTTCAAAAATACTCACTTTGAAAAGTGAGAAATAGCCGGCTAGATAGGCTTTTAAATGTAAAAACTTGGCCTATTGGCCTAAATGGATAAAAAAATGTACGTTTACAAAAATAGCTTGCTACGTGTAAACGCTGCCAAAAATGAATTAAATTGTCTTCTATGGCCAAGAAATTTTTTTTCGGTCTTGATGTGTTTAGAATGCCCAGAAGAGTATCTTAAAAACATTTTTGTCGCCGCAAAATTGAGCTTTGAATTGTTCGTGCCGGCCACGGCCAACAAAGATTGCGGGGAGTTGCTAAATGCAGGTCTAGCACAAGCCATAACGTCACTTCAGGAATCCTCTACTCTCCCCTCCACGGCCAACAAAGATTGCCGGGAGTTGCTAAATGCAGGTCTAGCACAAGCCATTACGTCACTTCAGGAATCCTCTACTCTCCCCTAGCACGAGCCATAACGTCACTTCAGTAATTCTCTACTCTCCCCTCTATGGCCAACAAAGATTGCCGGGAGTTGCTAAATGCAGGTCTAGCACAAGCCATAACGTCACTTCAGGAATCCTCTACTCTCCCCTCCACGGACAACAAAGATTGCCAGGAGTTGCTAAATGCAGGTCTAGCACAAGCCATAACGTTACTTCAGGAATCCTCTACTCTCCCCTAGCACAAGCCATAACGTCACTTCAGGAATCTTCTACTCTCCCCTCCAGTTTATTTCATTGTTTGATTGTGTTTTCTTACAAACTTATCGTTTTTTGGGTTAGTTATGCCAAAAAAATAAAGTATTTGTATGGAAAAGCAATAAACACTTACATGAAGAGTAGGCAATTCCTGAAATGACTTCATCGTCTGTTCTTAATCCAGACTTAGCAACTCCCAGTCGTTGGGCGTGGCAGGTGCTTGTGCTTTAAAGCAAGATTTTGAGGCAACAATGTGACGATATCGAAATTTGTTTTTTAGAATAATCTCCTAAGCAATCTAGAGATACCAAAATTGAACAAAATGTTTTGGCCTTATAGATAGACACTTTAACATTAAAGGGTTGCTCTACTAGTTATGTAATTTATTCTTTTCAGCTCATACTAATGCCAAAAACTACAATGAGCTGGGGAATATCATCACCTCCGTGGACTACTTGTGCAAATGGAAAGGCTTACCCTATGCAGAATGTACTTGGGAAGATGGCACATTGATATCAAGATTCTTCCAGAAACTAATTGACGCTTACTTAAAACGAGGATCTTCTGATAAAGTTCCATCTAGAAGTTGTAAAGTCTTACGTCAACGACCAAAATTTGCTGCTCTCAAACGGCAGCCTTCTTATTTGGGCAGAGGTGATCTTCATTTGCGAAATTATCAGCTAGACGGATTAAATTGGCTTGCTAGTTGTTGGTGTAAAGAAGACTCGGTTATTCTTGCTGATGAAATGGGACTAGGAAAGACAATTCAAGCAATTTCCTTTTTATCATATTTGTTCCACACACATTCCTTATATGGGCCTTTTTTACTTGTCGTACCTCTGTCAACTATGGCAGCTTGGCAACGCGAGTTTGATGCATGGGGTCCTGATTTGAATGTGATAGTGTATCTTGGAGATCAAACAAGTCGTAATAAGGTAAAAAATGCTTCTCTTTTTCCAATGTTCCACACTTAATTTCATCCCTAAAATATACCCACACCCATTGCTATTCCTAAAATATATCTTCGTTAACCATGTCTAAAAACTCTCTCCATACCTGCCGCTATCCTTAGAATTTACCCACACTTATTTGTATCCCTAAAGTATACCCTCTTTTACCATCTCTAAAACATACCCTCATCCATTGGTATTCTTAGAATATAACCTTTCTTTGATCCTGCTGCTATCCCTAAATATACCCACACCAATTGCTACCCCTTAAAATATATCCACACTTATTGTTACCCCTAAAGTGTATCCTCCTTTACCATCTCCAAAAAAACACCCTCATCTGTTACTTTCTTTAGAATATAACCTCTCTCCAATCCTGCCACTATCCCTAAAATATACCCACACCCAATACTATGTTTCTACCATTCTACTTGGAGGGGTAGAGAAAAATACACATGCTCTTGTTAGATGCAGAATATTACAAATGTTTATATTATAAACCTGTTCTTTAAATATATTTTATTAAGAAAATGGAGTACCTAAAAGAAGGGTTTTTGAAAAACAAGTCTTATTGCAAGCATAACATTTATACATGAACTAAAAATATTTTACCATTTAAAAGATAAGAATATTTATAGAGTCATTGTAAATATTGCGCCTCTTCTGTTGTGTTTTTCTATGTGCTTTTACGTTGCTGGCAGACAAATCACAAAATACTTCCAACCACACTTGCTATTGCTAATTATAAATGAAAGAATAATAGATATTTCATGCTTCTGGCTAATATTTTGATAGATTTCCATATTTGGGATTTGAAGGGGGTTTTTTCAGGGAAATATAATAAGAGTACAGTAAAACATCCTGGAAAAAAAAAAGGGGGGGGAAGGGTGAACTTTACACTAAAAGTCACACTGGTAGAATTCCTTTTCGAGTAAAACATCCACCCTGCATTTAGATTTTAGTTATGTCATGCAATGTGTTTTTTCTGCAGATTAAAGAATTTGAGTTTTACCTGTCTGGTAGCAAGCTGAAGTTTAATGCTCTTCTCACAACGTATGAAATTGTTCTCAGGGACAAGGTAAGTATGAATGACAAAGACCAAGATGAAGTTGAAATATGCAAGAGTAATGATAACATCAATTTTTTCTCGCTTTTCTATCAACTAGGCTGTTTTAGGAGCTATTAACTGGGCAGTACTTATCGTTGACGAAGCACATCGTCTCAAAAACAACGAATCACAGCTATATCAGGCCCTGATGGAATTCCACACTAACCACAGATTACTTATCACTGGAACTCCACTGCAAAATTCGATGAAGGAATTGTGGTCATTGTTACAATTTATTATGCCTGACAGGTATATTTCCTTTTTGTTTGTAAAAGTAACCTTGGGCCTATATAATATGTAGAGAATAATACATGGTCGCGCGGAGATATGGAATTTATCTTTGAGTGTTCACATCAATATCGAACGAGTGAGCGCAGCGAATGAGTGAGATATCGAATGTGAACACGAGAAAATAAATTCCATGTTTCCAAGCGTCCATGTATTTTTCTGCTTATTATATAAACAAGAATCAGCCATTCCATAAACCAAAACCATGCCATATAGTCGAGAACTCGATAAATGTAATTCATTGTTTAAAATACTCCAGTGTAAACTCGGAGCACTACAAAGTACAATAGAAAATAAATACTCATCTCCTTTCTTCTTTCTCACTGAAAGTAGGAATCTGCTTAAATAATTGTCCAGTTCTTGTGGAGGTATCTCTTCAACTTGTCTATTTTCCTTTTCCTTTGCCATGAAAGAACTCAGTAGTGTCATGTCATTTTTCGTCTTTTATCGCGTGTTACTGTTCTTTTCGTTGTCAATAAATTTTTTTACTTTTTTACTTTTACTTTAATGTCAAACGTAACAAATTTTTCTGTCATGTTTGCTGGTAATTTTCACAAATTATAAGTGGAAAACAACCGAGAAACAGAATGAGAGGAAACTTCTTTCGCAAACTCAAGAACGATTAAAACGATCTTCGCCGATCAAACACAGCAGCAAAATCGTCAAAGCTGTAAACTGCCGGCGCGTTGTGATTTTCCCGCGCCTGAGAGAGATGACGTAACAAATTATTGTAATGTGATTGGTTTATAATTTCACATGTAAAAATGTCGTATTTTTACGTGTGTTCAGATACCACATTTCTCGGTGGTAGAAATCCTTGTAAAACACTGCAGTTTATATAATAAATGTATTTACAGCTCTATCGAATATTAGTAGAATTATACTCTCTATCGCAAATATTGTAATCTGATTGGCTACCCTATTCTCTATCTATCGCAAATGCTGCAATCTAATTGGCTACCCTGCTGACTATCACGTGATGGATAGAGTCTGAACATGTAATTGAATATGGCTTCCCTTGCTCACTTTTCTAGGGTTCTGGAAGAGGAATGAAGCACTCATGCATACGCAAAAATCAATTCCAGAGAAAACAAAAATAGCAAACTTTGCTGATTCTGAATTTCAGGATTTCTGAAATATCAACTTGTGATCTCGCAAAGCCTTTCCTATATTTGACAATTAAAAAATTTCAAAGTGCCCAACTCATTTAGCCTTCCAGTTTATTACGGACATCTTGTACCTTTGTACTTTAGTTATTCAAACTTAGTTTTTTTAAACTAAGTGTAATTATCATGTCCAAAACAATAGAGCTTAATGTTTGTTGTTGTTCTTTAAAAGTAAGAGAAGAACTCTCAGGCTCAAATATTTATTGTAACGCTTTTGAAATTTATCTTTTGTTGAATGTATATTTTTTTTGATTTTTTACTTAATCTGTTGTTCTTTTTTGAAGATTTCATTCGTGGGAAGATTTTGAGAAAATCCATTCCTCCGACGAAGAAAAAGATAAAGGTTTTGCAAGTTTGCATAAAGTTCTTGAGCCGTTTCTGCTGAGAAGAGTTAAAAAGGATGTTGAAAAATCGCTACCCTCAAAAGTAAGTCTTAAAATCTTGTGGAACGTCGGCAGGTTGGCTCAACTGGTACTTTAGACAACTCAAGATTATAAAATTTCACAGTGTAAAGGTACCTAAAGTTTTATTTAGACAAAATTCTCTGGCGAGCCGCCAACACTTGAAACATCTGTTCCAACACTACACATGTGATGAGTTGCCAGTACTGTTTCGGTAATAAATTATGCAGAAATTCATTTGGTCACAAAGAAATGTATTTCACAAATTTCTGTTTAATAGGGGAGACTAAAATTAATGACAACGTAGGCCGACTATAGTAGGTAGTATAAGACAATAGAGTATTTGAATTAGTGTTTAGAATATAGTTACAAGATATTGTAGAATTATTGTAGAAAAAGAAAGTGTGGAGCTTGCAAATTGTCAAAGATTTGCTTTACCCTTTGATTTTTTTGAAATTAAAAATGTAGTAGGTGTTTCAGTAATTAAGTACGTATTATCTACTAGGTTGAACAGATCTTACGAGTGGACATGTCATCGGCCCAGAAACAATACTACAAGTAAGATTTTAACGTAAAATGTTGTATCGGGGGGTGATGAGGAATAATGGATGTTGATTATTCCATTATTCCCATACAAAAAAAAACTCGTTATTCCATTATTCCAAAAAAAATATAGCCATTATTCCGTTATTCCAGTTGAAAAAATCTCCGTTATTCTTATTCCATTATTCCTCTTCACCCCCCGATGTTGTACTGATACATAATTTAAAATGTATTGAAATTGCATACATTTTAGGCATGATGAACGGTAACTGTTTTGTTATATGTTTTTAGTAACAGCATTCTAGTTACATCTATACAGATATCTAGTCAAATGTCAAAAATTATCACGTTTTAATTTTATATCTACTAACACTTTACATGTTTGTTTCTCTGATCATTTTTCTAAAATTACCAAAAAATGTCTCCGTCGTATTGCCTCCCCGAAACATTTTTTAAAATAATGTTTTTGTGTTATTTGAAATAATCTTCATTACTATTGATTGGAAGGCCCGAGCATGCAGGCCTATGGGCCTTCTTTTCGGCATTTCCCTGAAACACTTTAGTTTAATTCCCAAAGCTTGGTGCATGGTCATTATCAGAACATATCTAAAGAGAGAAACTTGTCAGCAGGCAATTTAAAAGGGATTCATGATAATTTTGATTATGTTTTTGAGTTATTACATTGGTTAATTGGTGTTTCAGATGGATTCTTACTAAAAACTACAAAGCCTTGAACAAAGGAATGAAAGGAAATGTGAATAGTTTCCTTAATATTGTCATGGAGCTGAAGAAATGCTGCAATCATTCGCAACTTATTCGCCCGTTGGACAAAAATCAAACGATCACGGACCCATTACAGGTAGAATAACTTGTAAGAATTAATTAATGTTGAACTATTTCTTTCTTTCGAACATATATTGCAAGCTTGTACTTGTGGCGAATCTGGAATTGTTTGGAAAGATTAAAGTTTTTAAGACAGCAGAAGTTACTTTTAGTTGGCGTACGGTGTGCGAGGCACGGGTTAGATTCTTGGCTAGACTAACTTCCATAGTCTTAAAAAATTGCAAAAGTGCTGCCATTGTTCTTATAATATTTGCCCCTTCTGAAATAAGGCAATTAAAACATAGGACCTCAGAGACTTGTGTATGTCTGTCTGCTGGGGGTCCATCCATCCTAGAGCTTTAAAGATGGCTCTTCTAATTAGTAGGCCTGTTTAGGTCGTTCAGAAATGAACTGGCTTTTGAATAGAACAAAATGAAAGTGAATCCGAATAAAGTTAGTTTCATGACTCGAATTTTAAGTTCCATGAAAGTAATTGCTGCAAACAAGTGAGTGAGCAACACTAATTGTGACAGTGTTCGATTTTGCTGAATGGATTTGGGCACAGTTTCGATAGTTCTGATCTCGATTTGTGGACTGGCCTACTGTAGATGATTTCTATCCGTATTGGTAAAGATTCCTTGTATCTAAAAGCCTTTTGCGATGGTACCATTCCCAATGCAGAGATATTGTCATTGACGTATTTAGATTTTAGACATGGTATTTGCATTCGAACAACGAAAAGAAATCTATTTTCAAACCGTCATGTGCGCTTATCGACTTCGTAAGTTAATGCATGTTTTATTGATATTCATGACGTTATATGTGACTGAGTATAAGATTATCAGTATGAACTTTAGTCATTGGCTGAAAATTAGTTTATTGCATTGTTATTTGCATTTGACCGATTTATGAATTCATGAATTTCTTTTACAGTAACATGTATGAATTTGATAAGTCTAATACCTCTTTCATTATCTTTTACACTCAGTCTTAAAGTGCATATGAAAGAAAATTTTTTTTCGTTAGTTCAAAAGTAGGTTACTTCTAGGTTCAATTTCTGAAAAAAATTTTGAAATCTGACTTTTATTTATTTTTTTATAAGCGCTGAAAGTTGCAAATTCTAAGTCTTGGACGAGCAATGCGGAGACTAGGTTCTAATGAGTCTCTGACGACATAAACGTCCGGAGACTAGGTTCTAATGAGTCTCTGACGACATAAACGTCCTTTGCCTTTCCAATTTTGCATTGTGGTGACGCACATGTAGAGCTTTAAAAATATCGGAAATCTGTATGTTGTAGCTCTACATGTAACGAAGAGAATGTACAGCACCACAATGCAAAATCGGGAAGACGAAGGACTTTTATGACGTCAGAGACTCATTAGAACCTAGTCTCCGCATTGCTCGTCCAAGACTTAAAATTTGCAACTTTGAGCGCTTAAAAAAAAAAATAAAAATCAGATTTCAAAAATTTTTTCAGAAATTGAACCTAGAAGTAACCTACTTTTGAACTAGCGAAAATTAAATTTTCCTTCATATGCACTTTAATGAACACACTTTCTTTAAATTACGATTGCAAATTTTGAGTATAAAAGCAGCATTGACTCGAAGCTAAAGAAAAATTGCTTATTTCAAATCGCTTTTACCTCACTGTCACATAATATATTCGCTTCAGCTCGCAGCAGTTCACTTTTTATTGGAATCTTCGGGCAGATATGTATACTGAAAGAAAAAGTATATTTATACCCGATGGTTATATAGCAAATGAAATAAGAAAATATAGTATTAATTTATATATCGGTTAGTTTCATTGAACTTAAATATATTGGGTCATGAACTATCCTTATTCGGATTCACTTTCATTTTGTACTATTACGAAATGGCTTGGCAATTATTTTTTGGGTAATTATTTTTACTATTATTGATATTGTTATTGCTATTATTGTTGTTATTGTTGTTGTTGTTGTTGTAGTTATTGTTGTTTTCTTGTATAGCTTGATTTACTAAATCGAATTCTCTTTTAGAACTTGATTCATGGTAGTGGAAAATTGTTTCTGTTGGATAAACTGCTGTGTCGACTTAAGGAGACTGGTCACCGTGTGCTGATATTCTCCCAAATGGTTCGTATGCTAGATATTCTTGCCGAGTATCTACAGCGGAGACGATTCCTCTTCCAGGTAAATATCATCATCTTTATACTGTTACAAAGATAACTTGACTTTTGTTGTCTTGACCTATTATCAGGCCCATTGATATCAAATATTTTTTATTGGGCAAGTTGTTTTAAATATTTTACGTAAAATTATGATTCAGCATTATAGCGAGTGACAGGTTTTGAACTTGAGGAACTACTAAGCATAATCTAGCAGAACATTCATCAATCATAAAGCTCAAGTTCTATATTCTCTGATAAGGGCGTTGAACTGTATACCCAGTCTCCTGACTCACTATCAGGAGACCTAAAAGAACACCAAGGGTCCTATTTGTTTCTTTATTTCTTTCAAACTTAATTTCATTCTGCCGCCTGGTTAGCCTAGTTGGTAAGGTGCCAGTCTGCTGTGCGGGACCAACACTCAGGGTCTTAAAATAGTTTAGGAGAAAGTGCTGCCTTTGCTCTAACATCTGCAAATGGTTAGACTTTCGCGTCTTCTCGGATAAGGACGTTAA
>JAOBRB020212590.1:0-10290 GCA_027575285.2 Zoanthus pulchellus
CGCCTCGTGTGCCACTTTTTTGTTCTTACCACATTTTGACGTCATCTGTGATCTATTACTGAACAGACGCACGGCAATATGGAATCTATTTGTTAAGTTGAAAAAAATAGCAAAACAGTTACTGTTCATCAGCAGGATGCCCAAATTTTAAGCAATTCTACAATTGGTTCGGCTCTATTAAATCCTGTACCAACTGAAAAACAATTTAAGTGGAGCCATTCACTAAAAGCGCTCAGTAACTGAACAACCTTAGTAAAGTAAGGAAAACCAATAGATAATCTGTTAAACCCAGTATTGGCGGCATACGCCAGAAAACAACAAAAAACAAATTAATAATAAATAGAGTGCGCGTGACGTAACTCCTCAGAAACATTAAAGAAAGTTTTATCAAGATTACTTCGTTAAAATTTAACAAGTACGCACACAATCTTATGTACATTTTCAAAAGACTTTTCAATTGAGGAATACTTTTAAAAAGGGCAAAACCAAAAAAACAAAAACTTTTAGGACACTAAGTTTTTAAATATCGAACTTCCAAAGGAAGCTACTTAAAATAATGCAATACGTAATTGTCCTAAGTCACCATTTTTGTACTGAAACGCTTGAACTCAAACGCTTGAGCTACAAAGACTTGAGAAATGACCTTGTACGAGCAAACCAATAATGTTTTTCGTGTAAGTTTATAACTTTCCACTCGGCAAGACATTCCTCGAGTAAAGTCTTTCCCGTAACTACTTCACCGACTAGAACGCGTGCCTCCCCTAGAAGTGCTTTTGGGTGGTATGCGCCCGGGCTAATGTTCAAAGCTCGTCTTTCATGCTCGCTTAGAACGTCCTCCAATATTAAAATAGCTGTTGTAGGTTCTTCACGTGCAAGATGAATATCTGCCAGCCAAGTAGCCGCTCGTGGCCATGCGATATGTCCAGCGGCACGATAAATATCTACAGCTTTCTGACACAACTTTAGCGCATCATCTAGCCACCCATAACACCTCAACACCACTGCATACGTCATCATTGTACCAGCATTAAAACGGCCCTTGTTTTGACCGTAGAGTTGGCTATAAATTGCTAGCGCCTGTTTGTGTAGCAGTTTTGAGCAATGGAGGTGATCATTAACCTTTTCGGTTTTTCCTTCTGAATATATAAGCCCCAGAAACCAGCGAAGGTGAATTTTAGCAGTGTAGTTAATTACCTGAGCACGAATAAACTGTTCATCTCGATGATGTTCATTAACAAGATACCGCGCCTCCTGCAACACTTTAATGGCTTCCTCATTTTCCCAGCGGTCGTGAAGAATGATACCATAGTTACAGAGTCTTTCTATGACCTCCTTGTGCTGACTACCAAAAGCTTCTGTAGTGACTGTTACACACATTTTCATATACTCCTTAGCCATATCCAACCGGAACATCTCTCGGAACGTCCACGCTAAAGTATTGAGTATATGAGATCGTTCCCGAGTCCAGTTTTGTTCTGTACGATTCTCTGCGATATGGTTCGCTTCGTCTAAGATTGGAATGACTTTAGCTAGATTGCCCGACTCGCGGTACGTGTACCCAAGGCCTCGCAACATCCGACACGAATGCAAATCAGTCAGTCCTAAGAAAGAAAAAGTAGGTTCACAAGAGGTGATTATTTAAAACCAATGCAGCAACCACATGTTATACCCACCTTATACCTACCTTATCTAACTACCTACCAACTTACCAACCTACCGACTTACCTACCCACCAACCAACTTACCAAACTACCCACCCACCTACCTACCTACTTACCAACCAACCGACTTACCTAACTACCAACTTACCTGTCCACCTACCAACTTACCTACCACCCACCCACCGACCTACCTACCTACCTACTAACCAACCTACCGACTTACCTACCAGCCTACCAACTTGCCTACCTACCTACCTACCTACCTACCAGGCCTTGCCGTTTGAGGCAAGCGATTTCTCTCGCTTGCCATCGCTTGCGCAGAATTTGTCTGAGGAGAGCAATAAGTCACTCACCTTCCTGCCAAAAATCGCTCGCCTTCTTGGAGAATACAGACGAAGTTAGTTTTTGTACTTTGTTTTTCAAAATTTAAAGAGTTTCTTATCCAAACATTTTCTATTTAGTACTTTTTAGACAAAGTAAGATTGAGAATATAACATATTATATCCCTACTACTTATCTTTATCTAATTGGAAAGTTTTAATATAGCATGCAAATGCTGTTTAGGATCAGCAGTAGCATCATTTTAGGTGTTTTTTAACAGCTAATTTCTCAATGGGGAAAACCGCTCACCTCAAATAATTTAGGCGAGCGTTTATTCACTCGCCACAGAAATTACCTACCGACTTGCCTACCTTTCCTACTTTTCCTACCAACCTACAGTACTTAACTTACTACCTACCTACCTATATTTACCTACCTAACAACTTACCTACCTTCCTACCTACCTACTCATCTACATACAAACATAAACATTATTTTTGCTTGAATATAATAGCAGCTAAAAGCAATTTTCTGTTATTTTATAGAAATATAGAAACAAAATAATTTAATGTTATTGGAACTGATTACTGAATACTTGACAAGATATTGGAAAAGTCGCAAATATAGAACCTAGTGTAGGTTGGCAAATGCATCGTGCATAGCTGTGTCAATAATCAATAAAAAACAGAAGTCATATCAATTAGTTATCATCTCAGGCCACGACTGTTATATGAGATCACATTGTGTTGTCAGCCACACAACCTCAAGAAAATCACTCAAAAGGTCATAAGGCTCGAACAACGGCACGGTTATATTACCATGCGTTCTTCATCACTTACAATTATGCAAAATGTAAAAAGCTCAAATAGTATTTGATATTATCAACTTTTTTCAAACACGAGATACTCACCCAGGTTCTTGTAAATACTATAAGCCTGCTCTAGAAGTGCTGTTCTGTGGGAGTCAGTTGATCCGGATACATGGAGCAACGCATCTGCCAGGTTCACCAAACAATTCATAAAAATGCCAGTCATTGTCCATTCCTTCTGATTTCCAGTTGTTACGCATTCTTGTAGATGGGGACTTAGCAGACTCCTAGTCACGATGTTCTGGGTATCGCCACTATTGAGAAGAGCCTGGTAACTAGTATTCATCACCGACACAATTCTTTCGTAAGTCGCTCTTTCTGGTTCAATGGTCTCTTCGCATCTTAGCTGTTTAAACGCTAACTTTATGACCTGATGAATAGTCACGACTTCTACTCCGCGTTCTCCTCTCTCTGGATAAGCCAGCAAAGAGCAACGAGCAATCTTTACCTTTAACCGTTCAGGATCAATTATGTTAGACCCAGCCTTCTTGGCATACTCAGCCACAGTTTCTAACGGGACTGGGGCAAGAGCGCATTCAGAAAGAAACTCAAACGAAGCTCTTATTACGTCACTGTTTTGTGCCATTCGCCTTGCAGATAAAACCGCAGCTGGAAGCATTGATTGAGGATAGCAAGGGTTGTTCTCAGCAAAAGCAGAGTAGTCGATGTGCTCAAAGTATTGCTCTAAGCTTTTAAGGTACTTCTTCCAGGTAAAATTGGCTGCTGTCCTAACATCGTTCATTTCACACACATACACAGCTGCACATGCAAGCGAGAGCGGGTAGTAGTTCAGTTTGCTAGCAACACATTCGGCATCGACATCGCTCTCTAACTTAGAAACCATGTGTAACAGATTAAGTGCATCATGTTTTTCCATACCCGATGCGAGAGAAAGAGTCTTGGAGTAAGCATGAGCACTAACTGGAGTAAGGTCATCCTGAGTTGTGATGAGTACTTTTCCGGATCCCCAGTCTCTTTGCTCTTTCCCCGGTCGAGGCAAGAATTCACTAAAAGGTTTATCAATGGTCAAATTATCAACAATTAACAACCAATCAAATGCGTTTGTCCTAAACATTTTCTGTAACTCTACGACATGATGTTTAATAGCGCAATCTATAGGTAAATTCATCAACCCCTCTTGCTCTATGTCAACACTCAAGTTTGAACAAAGATTCTGTAATGAGTCCAGAAATGCTGTGGGAGTCTCAGCACGTAAAGTTGCTACAACGATTCCTGTTGGTGGACATCTATTTCCTAAGCTTGTTTTTGTACATTGTGACTCTTGGATCACAACTTTTTCATTGAAATATTTTTCACCAAACTGTCTGGCAAGCTGGCTCTTTCCAGACCCGGGTGGTCCCGTAAGATAAACAGCCGAGACTATACACTCGTCATCAGCTAGGGCATTGAATCTCCAACTTGATTTGTTGTAGAGCTCAGCGATCTGGTTCAGTTCCTTTTCGCGGGTTAGTGCTCCGTAGAATGGTTCTGGCAAGAGAATTTTGATGTTTCGCAAGATCACTGAAATGAAGATAAAGTCATTTAAGCTTTCTTAATAGGTTGACCTCTAAGATGTATCTACTTTGCGTGTCGAAAGTGCATGCCTACCTGGATTTTCAAACAGTACCAGACGGTCCTTTAATCTTTCACACATTTCCTTAGCACATTCTACAAAAGAAAAACATGAGATGATGGGTTTTAATAATATAAAAGCTGTTATGATTATCTGAAATTAACACTACAAGGGTCCAATATTGTGGAAATATAAAACGAACCCGCACGCTCTGTTCAGTTATTGAACCACGCGTGAATTTTAAGTTCACGAAAGGAGTGCTGAAAAAAAAACGAGCGGCAGGCGAATTTTACTCGTACATCTTGAATATACTTAAAATTCACAAGTTGTTCTATAACTAAACAGAGCAAGCAGGGCGAGCTTTTTTATTTCTTTTATAAAATAAGCTACCGCCAGAGACGAGTCAAAACAAGATAAAACCACATTATGGCTTTATTGACAGTTAAAACGCTGCATAGCCAATTAGAGAGCGCGTTAAATCAGCTCTTTTTTATAAAATGTAATATTCTACAAATCAAACCCTCGAGGAAGAATGGACTACAAGTCAATAGCCAAAGAGACTCTTTGCCAAATGCGATATTCTTACTCGTCGTCCACAAAAGCAAGTGGTCTAATGGTTTTAGTATAAATCTACTAATCGTAATAAAATAATGTACACTATTTTGATTCGCCATCTTTTCACTACAGTAGTATGCTATCAGACCTCCAGGGCCCAGCTTTTAACCAGGGTTAAACTACCAGCCTTTGAACAACTGTGCCAAGTAAAATAGCCAATCAGAATGCAGAATCCATGTTAAACCGTCAGAAAGTTTATACTATTTCTTAATCTAAGTATAAGGACTTTTTGTTCTTTAATTTTTTTAAAGGATTTCTAACCTAGAGTTTAAGTTTTTTACTAAAACTTTGTTTAGAATAATTTTTTCTTACGAATTTGACTAAAAAATGCCTAAAACTGGTCACTACTTCCCCACTCGGTCATGAGTACCACTAAAATATCTCGACTCTGCTCATTTCATTAATTTATGTGCGTCTTTCGAGGTACTGTATTTGCCAAAAATTGTTATCAAGAGTGTCATCCACTGTTGCTTTTTCTTTTTCTCACAAGTAATAGAAGGTAGAAAACAAGAAAAGGAGTAACTACAGAATACCCCGCCACTGCCGTTAATATAATTCAGCGCATTTGTATTTAAAGAACGATGAATGCGCAGAATAAATCATCATGTCATTATCGATAGTTGCGGGATATTCTGCAGTTAAGCTCAAGAAAATGCATCAAGAACTTATAAAATACTGTGTCAGCACGTTTTGAGTTTTGAGTGGAGAAATGGAGCGTTGGTTGCATGTAGCAATTCTAGAACAGAATACTCCTTGTGCAGCTGCTGCTATTTCTCCAGCCTGAGGAATCGTTATTACATGGACATACATTATGGGCAACACTGTATTACATTGACCACATGCTAGTACAAACTGAAAGAAAAACCAGGAAAAATCAATTTTACCAGTCAGGCGATAAAAATGCGACGTTTAATAACGACGAGTGAAATAAAAGCCATCAATTTTAATTACGATTGGTCATCAACAGTCTAAAATTTAAATGCAGCAGAAGGAGCAAAGCTTATCCATTTAAGAAGAGCTCTTTACTGGCCTTGAAATCCGAGTTAATCAATACAGTAAGCTTGTTAATATATGAATATTTTCCACTTGGTTTTCAAGTTAATTATGATGGTGCTAATTCTAACTGTATCATGGTAAAATTCTTTGCTATTAATAACAGGAGAACAGAAATAAGCTTAGTGGAGAATAAGACAAGATTGTGCAGGGATAACACAGGCATTTGAAACTAAATACAAAAGTTCATAAATAACACGACTTTTTAATTTCAAAGATGTTTTGGCAGTACTACTGCCACCATCACTGCAACTAATTGCATATTGGTAAGAGAGAAAAATATCATTGACAAAAAGTTACTATTCAGAAAAAACAAAAAAAAAGCTAACAATGGAGTTATAAGAACAGCTTAAGATTAACATGTTTGACAAGTCAAGTCGAATGTTTGGTAAATTTTCTGAGCAGCACTATGTAAACCATTTGGAAGTACAAGAATGTTGGGCGTTTCTAAAACATGGATCGGATCATCGGATCGGATCATCGGACCGGATCATAGGATCGGATCATTGGATCGGATCACCCGATAGCTCAAAAAAAGAAAAAAAATGAAACTGAAATATCAGAAAGAAATGCCTTGGGAAAGGTAAGAGCCTTAGTAAGGTTATTGTGAAATAATTTTGCATGCACTGTGTGTGGTAGACCACAGTATTAAAAGAATGGATTAGCAAAAGGTAACATTTATTTAACGATTAGTGTTTTTTCCGACTTCTGCACATATTGTTCATTTTAACTATCATCAATTTCACTGTGAATTTTTTCACGTTTCAAGGAGAACATGGGAAATTGCTATAGATGACTTTTCCTTTCTTGCCTAAATTGAGATATGCGCTAGAATACAATTTTAAAGTTTCTTATCTGATAAAATGTTTTGATTTCCGGGTATTTTGAGGTTTTTAACCATTAGAAAAACTGGAGGCTTGAGTTTAATATTTTAAATGAGCAAATTTATCTTGAGGGGATTGACTCTTTTTAACACAATATTTGCATCAGGTGAACAGTGGCCAGTTGACTTCTGATTTTTGTGAATTAAGTGAAGCAATAGAATAATTTGTAAGAAACTCATATATTGGAAAAAGTCAATTAGCATAATATCCTTAACAATTGACAGTTTGTAGCTAGGTCAGCAGGTTACTGCTCCAGTACAGGTAAGTTCCTTATTCAATATTTGGTGGCATTCGATCATCTTGTTTAAGTTGAACATCAGAATCGACACAACCTCAGTTTTCATAATATATATCATTGATTTTCAAATGTGAAAGGCGATATATTAAGCCCCATACAGATCTACTTTTGGGGATTTGGCAAAACTAATTGCTGCTTCACAGAAGTTAGGATACAGTAAAGCCTCGTCTACACGAGCAATTTTTATGACAATTTTTATGTGACAACTTTAATTTGCTCCTGTAGATGAACAAAATTGACCAATTTTTATATGACAATTATATTTGCTGAAAAACTGGCGTGTTAGTTTTTATGTGGCAAATATAAATTGTCACATACGGAAAATTGTCCATGTAGAGGAGACAACACATAAAATTGGCAATTTTTTTGATGTCATTCATAGATCCCAATCTCCAATTTTTTGTTTTCAAATAAAAATTGCTCATGTAGACGGGGCTACCTCAGCAAATAAAAATTGTCAAATAAAAATTTGTCACACAAAAATTGCTCGTGTAGATGGGGCTTTACTGTAAATTTTGTATCATGTATTGGATATTCTCATATGGAGTATGGCGGATGCAGATGGGAAAAAAATAAAAATGGGGGTAGAACATTATGACAAAAATGCTTTAAACTGATCAGTATAAAATAGCAATGTCATTTTGCAATTTCTAAGATTAAAGACACAAGACAAATAATAAATATTAAAAATTTTATAAGATATTAGCCCCACAGCCAAAAAACTAATTAATGTCTTTTGCTGTGTTAAGAATAACTGGATTCTTAGATCAATACACAACCCAGAAACAAAAATACAAAGACTATCTTTAAAAATTCACAATTGTTTGTTTGTTTTTGTTGAAGGGTGTTTCTTGTAATTTTGCATAATAATTTTTTTACCAAGATGTTTTAACTCGAACCTTTCACTTTAGCCGCAGTTTTTATATATACATTTTTCTGGTGTAAAACTTCTTCTACATTGTATAACACTTTTTACGCCTTGTGTTTGGAAAACAGAAACCTTGCCAACTGCACCAAACATCCTCATTTTTCTATCTACATTTATCAAACTGCCATTCGTAAATAGATATATTTCCGATATCTGTATCGAACACAGTACTGTAGAAAGATTTACAGCATCAAAGAAAATTGAAGTAATCAATAAATGTTGTATTTATGACAGAAGCTCATAAAAACGCAGTTTAGTTTCTTACAGCGGAACCTAGTTTATACAATCAGGAAAGGACATCTCAGAACTATGAAAAAACAGCAGAATTTAAAAAACAAGAAAACCTACCTCCCTTAGAATGAGAAGGACAAAGCTAACTAAAAATAAAGATTTTAATCTTAAAAAAACAAAAATGAATTGAGTATTCTTGAATGTTTTCAGAACATTAGCATTGTTGGTACAATACCATGTGACAAAATGCAAAACCTTTTTAACCTAGCTCCACAATGTATTTTATTTTGAAATTCTTTAATTTTTTATTTTAGATTGCTATTGATGTTTTGATTTTTCATTTTCTGAAATGTTTATTTCATGAATTTCTTTTCTAAAAAAGACTCGATGATCTGATGCAGTGATCAAATCCAATAATCCGCTCCAATGATCCGATCTGATGATCCGATCCAATGATGTGATCTGATGATCCAATCCAAGTTTTACAAACACCCCAAGAATGTTTAAAATGGTATATTAAAATAACATATTGAACAAAATTTTTTCAATACCAAAAGTTTCTTAGTTTTTGGAGAATTTTGGTACTGAAAGTTTCTAGTAAGCAGTTTCTTAGGTATCAAAATTTTGTTAATGCCAAAAAATGATAATTGCCGAATCTTAACAACAAATCGTTTTATAACAAAATGAAATGAATCTTAAAGTTACAATGCAAAGAACAACACAAGGAAGACTGATATATTTTTTCATTTTAACTGCAAAAAGATAAATTTGATCGCCAATAAATGATTTTTGCCAAAAGTTAATTATCACTAAATCTACCAGTTTCTTATCATTTTGGGTCGAGTACTAAAGGTTTTTTAACCAATTTAGATCTCAATACTGAGTTTCTTATAAATGAAATAATCTTATAAAAAAATGAGTGTATTCAAAATGAATTAGCACTGAACATTAGAATTTGAAAAGTATATTAATTTTTTTTATGATAATAAAGTTATTTAATAGCGGTGTACAACATTACTTTAAAGTTATCTTTTCTAAAACTAGTCTCTAAATTGCTGGACAGATTTTTATTGATATGGGAGCATAATTACAATGTTGATTTTGGTTTGTAAAATTTCTTTTTTAAGAAAACAAAACAAAGTGAAGGCCTTTTATTGTTTTCACAAGCTACCAGTCGTTTGTAAATACACATTGTGCTTTGTTTACAGTTTCAAAGTTAGATTCAGTAACCTGTATGATTTCCTCTCATCTCACCTTCTGAGACATTGCAGCAATACTGAGAAATCAGAGAATGTCTTTGCACTGTCTCGTGCTGAAGTGCTTCTGCCAGGGTAGCATATGTAGCTTCAGATCCTTTCATCTCAAGCCACTTTCTAAACATTTGATAGCTTTGTTCATACACTCCAGCAAAATCAACCTCAATCTCATACAATGTTTCATTACTCATTCCCAGGGCTCTTCCAAGCCTTTTCCACACTGGCATAACTTTTCCAGCAAGACTCACTATATCATTTTGTGAAGGCTTCCCTACCTTGAAATGGGTATCCATAAGATGAAAACTGTTGATTTTGAAAAAAAAAAAAAACAGAAGTGTGATTCATACACTCATTACATGCCTCTGGCTTCTCTATTTGTCATCAGAGTTAATAACTGAATTTAAAGAAAGAATACTTTATTAAGAACCTTTTAATTCATTGTTTATTATTATAATGAACAAAGCATAGAGAATGGGTCCATGGACCCCTCTCTGGACTCGGTCCATGTACTACTTATATGGACCAGGTCCATGTACTACTTATATGGACCCGGTCTATGTACTACTTATATGGACCTGGTCCATGTACTACTTATATGGACC
>JAOBRB020212701.1:0-12090 GCA_027575285.2 Zoanthus pulchellus
GTACGACTTCGTGATTGATTTCTGAATAAGGTGATTGTACGAATCAGTATCAACATATTTTTCTATATATATATATATATATATATATATATATAGGGAGACAACAGAAAAGGGGCATCATATTTTGTCGCACACCAGTAAAAACACTTTGATACAGTGCTTTGGGCAAACTGATAATGGAAAGACTCTTAAGCCCGATAGTAGCTCAGCACACCCCTTTCCTGATAAATGGCTTCAGTTTAAGGGAGTATCTCTGCTTGCGGCCCAGCGTATATAACCAGGGCCGTATTTGGCAGTCACACTAGCTGCAGCTGGTCACACAACACACCCTTTTAAAATCGGGAATAACGCGTACTATTTCCAATACAATGAGAGCACATTGAAATAATTTATGCAGCCTTCGGCTAACTGCGTTCAATGCCTCGAGTAGCTTTACTGGGTGTCTACATATTCCGTTGAGGGGTGCATTTGAAAGGGTGGATATATATCTAGCCGGCAGCGGTTGATCAGAAACGGGTAGCCGTTAATAAGGGCACCCATTCCTGAAGGAACCACAGCTGATTATTGGTACACATTAAGTCAGCAGTCCCTCTGGGTCCGCATTTACACAGTTAACATTTATTTCCTGGTGCCTTAGAATAAAAATTAACTGTCTGCTCCACTGCCCGCGCTAACTGAGGCCATGCAGCCATTCTTTCATCATTCCAAAGTAAAAATATATATTTATAAATTAAAAAGGAAGATCTTAAGTTTTGCCTTGAAAGAATTTGTAGAGACAGCAGAATTTAGATCCGTTTACAAGAAGTCTAGCTGAAGCTACTGGAAACTGAAAAACTTGTCGTCACATGTTTTTGTGTGTGATCATGAGTAAGTGAGGAGGTTTTACAACTTGACAGGAGATTTCTGAAAGGAAATGAAGATGTAGGAAGGTACCTGATCATATCATGCTTCAAAGCCGGATATTAAGTAATAATTTGAATACAATGGGTGCCAGTGCAAGCTACGCAGTGCAGATGTTATCGGTTCTGATTTTGTGGTCTTAGTCATTATCCTTCATGGTTGCAGAATTTTGTACGTCATAAAGGTGAACAAACGTTATTGAGATAATCGGGTAAAGGTCGACGAACTTGGCCAGGCAATGAGAAACCGAACACGGTGACATGCTGTTGTTGCTGGCACCCCGGCCTCGGATGCCGAAGGATGATGATGAAAAAAGTGATCTTTAATGCGATTACCCAAACGGCGGCGAGTTTCCCCGATATATAACTAGTCTTGTTGCAATGGTGAAATAATATTAGATGTTGTGCAATCTAAATGATTGATGATATTAAGAGTATACACACGGAGCCCGTACGTAAAACAACAAAGTGCCAAGTTAGACCTTGTTTGTGAGAGCAACAAAGTCCCAGGTTGTATATTAGAAGGCAGTGCTACTTTAACCAAAGTGAATACTGGTGGCCATTTTGGTGATCGCATCAGAGATCATTTTTATGACACACGCACAAACTATCTATCGAAACCTGTCTCTCGCCATTTTAATTCTTCTCGTCGATCTATTTCTAGTTTTGTTGCATTCGGCCTTTCTGCGGTAACAATTATCGCCCTAGTAAATAAATTCGACTAGTACATGCTTGGGGCACTCTCAATCCCCACGGGAAAAATGAACGCCTTACTTTCTGTAGCCTCACTCCAACGTAAAAACACTGACGTAACGTTTCGGTTATTGCTCGAGCGAGCGAGAGCGAAATTAGTCTTGCAATGCATCTCGGGGGTATCGCGCAACGAATCGTGGGATTGTATGCTTGAGTTCGCCAGATTATAACGGCTATGCCTTGCGGATTTGGTTTTGAGGTGCACTCGGCATTTCTTTGAGCCGTAAAGTTTCAGTCCTTTGAATACCGTCGGACAATAAGCGCCACCGAACGTATGCTCGGCAAAAAAAAACCCATAATATTCGTTTCTCTGAGTTGTGGCGGATATGTGTAGTGGCAAATTTTCCTCAGGATTTTCCTGTAGTTTTCACGGTAACTAGACTCAGATTTATTATTGAAAGTTGTCAAATGTTTCAAACTGTGTTGTTCTCTGGTTTGAGAAACATTTCGATTCAGATTCTTCAAGATCTAATTAAGCAATTATTACACTCTCCAAAATTACTGTAAAATTTACATTCTCATTGACAACCACTCAGTCGTAGTTTGGTATAATGAAAGTCAATCGGTGTCTTTAGCGTGATCTTTGTTCATTGGCTCAGAAAAAACTGCTTGTTATCAAACAGACCACAAGTAACTAAAACTGACATCCCGAGCAAATTAATTATTGATTGCAGGTTCTTTTATATGAGAAGGAACTGTTTTTTCTTCTTTGTAAACTCCAAGGAAATAAACTCCATAGGAAATAAACGCAATTTATAATAAAAGTTGATGAAGTAATTGCTAATCTTTCCTTTGACCTTTTGAAAAACAAAATGCCATTTACATGAAGGTAAGAGAAATGTTATTTTACATTCGGTTAAGTTATCATTCACTGGTTGATTTAAATTTCTTCTAATACTAAAAGTAAAAATGATGAATAAATTACAGAAAATATTTTTTATTGCAGTGTAAAATGTGATATAGCGTTTCAGGACGAAGAATGAAATTTTTGCCTCTTATCAGAACCGCGATAACTACAGTTCTTTTAGTACTACAAGGTAACATGGTCAGCTCCAATTATCTTCCTAGTCTAAAATTACAGAAGACAATTACAATGCAAATAAAGTCTGTTGAGATCCTAAAAAGATTTTTTATCGTTTATATATTAAAATTGTTGAAACTATTGAAACTCGAGTTAATTGCTTGCGATGATTGGCGCGATTAGTAAGTTGGTCGCCTGCCGCGGAACATATGTTGCCCAGTTATATTGAGGCTCTACTACTTCGGCTTTTGCGCATGACCTATTTCAGGATCTGTTGCAAACTCACGTGCGATGAATTAGTATCCAGTCCAGAGGGAGTCAAAAACTCTCATCCACTTAACACTTCAGAAACAGTATTTAAGCACCAACTGCGTGTACCTCTTGGCTTGTATAAGATCTAGGCAACGTTTTTGTGGTTCGCAAATACAACCGTTTAAATGAGCTTATAACTCTAATTACCTATATAAGATCATTTCATCTAAAAACATGCATATGTACTATTCTAAACTAATAAATCATCATCAATCAAACCCTGTATGAACTAATACTCTTTGATTAAGTTTTAATACGCAGATCTCACCTACTTTTAAAAGAATCCTCTCAAAATTTTGAGAAGGCTATGAAGGAACAAAATATTCTGGTTCAATCTATTTTATCAAACTGTAAATCTCACAACTTGGTGACAACCAATCTAATAGATAATAATTGCATTTTCTTACCAATTAATACGTATGTACTATCTTCAAATATGATCACTTTTGGAAGTAGTAAATTCTCTTAAATTTTTACTTACCACCATTCCTTCTGTCTTCTGTGTTTACCTGTTCTTCCTCCATCTCTTCCTAACTACGCTTTAATCTCAACAAAGAGAGAGATCCGTGATACGATACAATACAATACAATACACAATACAACAATTCTTATTTACCGAGGGTGACATTGATAACCGTATTTAGGTTTTCTAACTAATGGCTCTTAAAAAAATACGTTTAAAAACATAGTTAAAAATAAAATAAAAATTTTTTTACAAATACATTTAAAAAGCAAAAGTTCAGCATTGAGCAGTACCATTGCGTTATGATTGGCATTTCGATGATATTTCATCAGCCTGTGTGTAAAAACCTTTACCGTAGACATAATTTTATATATTATCAATACTTTATTTTCAGTACTGCTATTTTAGATTAATTTTGAAGTAAAATTATTCATTATTAAAAAAGCTCTTTATTATTATCATTACCATTACCGTTACCGTTACCGTTATCGTTATCGTTATTATTATTATTATTAATTTTCTTATTATTTTGTTTGTAACAGCGTTTGCTCATCGAGGGCCAGAAAGGCTAGCAAGACAAAAGAGAAGAGTTGAACTACAGAGTGCATATGTTGTAAGGAAAAGCATGGGAAAACAACCTCATTATGCAGGTACGGTCCTAGCTATTAACGCTATCGTTTTTCAAAACAAACTATTTTGACTTCCTTAACCAATCACACGCATCACAACTAGTATAGATGAAATATTTAGGCATATAGGATGCCAAGCGCATGCGTCAACAATGTGTTGATTGTTCAGAGAAATGCCAAGAATACCATTGCTTTTCTTTTAAATCCAGTCGTTGTTTGCACTATTTTTAATATTAACGATAATAGACATTATTGGAAAAACAAAAGGAAGTTTTATTTTCCCGCGAAGTAATCGTTTGGAAATTAAATTCCAGTCATTCGTTCCTGGTTTGTAGGTTCTAGGTTCAATTTTCTGTTGGAAGAGTCGCTGTATTTGGATCATTCTTACAGTATTACTAAATGAAGCCTCTACTACAGGCTTCTTGTGTTGTATCTATTACGTGTACGCTGTTAACTGCATGTTCTAAACGTTTTATATTTAATGTAAAATGAAAGCGAAAAGGTAAATATGCACGAACAAGTGAAAATTTGTAAGGTGCAAAAGTTCCTTTCCAGTTGTGGTAGGTAGCAGTGGGAAGAAAGTCCTCGGCCCAGAGTTGACAGAGCCACCTGGTGGAGAGCTTCACAAGGTCGAGGGGTTTATTATTAAAAAGGATGATGATGTAAAGACGGCTGGTAAGTTTTGTTATTCTAAACAGAGCTGGAAGAGGGGTGAAACTTGTAATGGGATAATGGCGTACTCATCTGAATTCATATTAAAAGCCTACCCTTAAATTATAACAGCCATTAAGAGCGTATCGCTTGTGGCATTTGGCTGGAAAGATATTTTATTGCACATGAAAACACTCGGGTGCTAGTACTTGCAAGTAATATATATTATAGCTACAGCCCTTAAAACAGTAAAAAAGATGGCGCAGAGTTCCGCTAATTTTATAGCATACATTATTGAGATCACCACGCTTTAATTATTGTTTAATTTTTATGTTAGAGCTTCAGTCTGTTTATTAGCTTTGCCGTGCTTTGGAGAGAAAGACAAACAGTTATCCGCACTTTCTTGCATTCAGCCTCACATATATTTACTATAGTAGATTATGTCAGCGGCTACAGGAGTCTTTTTTGTCATAATTGACTTGCAGCCTGGAGGTCTCCAGTTCAACCCCAGTCTCCCCCTAGATTTGAATATGTTTGCAGCCTTCTTTGTAGCTGAGGCTGGAGTAGCTTACCTTTCTCATCATACGAGTTTGGTTAATAGAGTAACTTGGTTGCTGGGAGCTAACCGGGAAATGAAAGTTGGGACTCTCAAGTGGATAACCGAGCTAGACAAATGTTCCAAGAGCGAGCTGTTTGTCGATTAAGTATGTTTTTTACATTCGAAGTTTCAAAGATGTCAACAGACATGAGTACATGATGTTTTGAAAAACGAATATCATTCTGATTTAAACGTTATGTTTTTCTTTTTTGTTCCAAGGTAACATTAAGACTTTTGTCCGCTCGGCGCTTTTCACTCATAATCAATACCGCATGCGCCATCACGCACCTCCTCTCAGCTGGTCAAAATCGCTGGAATTACAGGCTCAGAAGTTTGCGTCAGATCTTTTAAATGATAAAGAGACAAAAACGAGCAAGCGAAATGGAATAAATCGTTTGGACACACTCGGAGAAAATGTGGAAAAATTTTCCAGTGTTGAATATGGATGTGATAGAGCAGGGTTTGAGGCAACACGCAGATGGTACGCACAAGGCGAAAACTACAGCTACAATGATCCCCATGTAAACGATAAAACTAACTCTTTCACGCAATTGGTGTGGAAAGACACAAAATACTTGGGGATGGGATGTGCATCAAGAAAAGGATTGCTAACGAATGATATCTATGTTGTCGCTCTGTACAGCCCTCCAGGGAATGTTGGTAATGCAGTTACGAGGAATGTAATACAACCAGGTGGTGGATTGAGCTCTTCTGATTTATACTCTGGCGTGTTCAGGAAGTAGTTATTAAGCTGGAATCCAGAATTTATGAAAGAAAAGGTTGTAGGTCTGGAAGAAAAATTACAGAAATTGACTATCCGGCTTCTTAATTTGACATTTTAATGCAAAAATTTCGTAGGTTTAAAAACGTTCTTGTGGGTTTTTCTGAATATAAACTAACAAAAAAGAGAAAATTTGCAACTTATCTCTGCTATTGAATGACACCTCCATAACAAATCATAAGCCACGACCACCTCAAGCAAACAGTCCCTTTGGATAGAAATTGCTATTTTGAAAACTTGGGCAGAGTTAGTGCATAGCAAAAATGTTTATGTTGACAAAAGCTTCCTCTTCTGAAAACCATGGACCGATTCCCAATAGGGACTCGGAAATTTTGTCTTCTGAGAAAGAAAACTACATTTTTTTCTTTAGTCATTTCCAAGCTCCAATAAGAGATAAAGCAATGATATCTTCATAGCTTGTTTAAATGGATGAAAGCATGCTAAACGCGAGCTTACTCGAGAGTAATTGGACTTAATTTGGAACTTTCAATATTCCACTGTACAACGCTGATTAAGCTCATATCGCATCCCAAATGTTTTAAAATTCTGAAGACATTTTTATGCTTTGTGGGAACTCTAGTATAGAGAGAAACGTTTTAGGGGACATGAGGCAGTAGCTTCTTAGATGAGATGAATGAGATTTTCTTGTAAGGTAGATAGGAATTATTTTTCTCGTAGGGGAGATGAGAGAGGAGTTTCTTATAAGGGAGATAAGAGATAATTTTCTTGTAGGGGAGATGAGAGAGGGGTTTTTTATAAGGGAGATAAGAGAGAATCTTCTTGTGGGGGAGATGAGAGAGGAGTTTCTTATAAGGGAGATAAGAGATAATTTTCTTGTAGGGGAGATGAGAGAGGGGTTTCTTATAAGGGAGATAAGAGAAAATCTTCTTTTAGGGGAGATGAGAGAGGAGTTTCTTATAAGGGAGATGAAAAAGGACCTTCTTGTAGGGGAGATGAGAGTGGAGATGACAATGGAGATGAGAGGGGAGATGTCAGGTTGTAAGGGACTATAGTAACACTGTACATTGTATTTTTCTGTTTAATGCAGTGCCTATTTTATGACTAACGCGATTATTGTTTGATTTTGAACTGAGGTAGGAGAAGTGTTATCGCCTAGTGCAGGTGCTCCTTTGAGTCATTTTCCTTCTTCTGTTACCGCTCCATTGGATTCTTGGTGTCTGTTTGAACGATTTAATAATGTATCAAGTTAGCTAATACAAAATTATCTTATAGAAGCAGTATCCGAGGGCTCTACATCAACTTTTAAAACTTTTATCTTCATGGCTGCGTTTTCATTGATCTCCAAGTTTTTGTTGGTATTTCTCTTTCTTGAGCATATTCACTGTAAGTAGCGATTACATATAAATATTTCTTTGCGTAATAGTTTTTTAATACTGGCTATAGATGGGAGTAATTGATGAAATTTAGGCTTTGAATTGTACAATACAGCTTACAAAAAAATTCAAATATTTCCTGTTTCAAATCGGTATATACAAGATCATTGGCTGATGACTGAATATCTGTTCGTTTTTGTGAGACACTTCTGCAAATATATGTTGACTGATATTTTGCCACATGCCAACATCTACTTTTGTAATATATAACAAGTAATACGAACCTACTATATTAATTTAAATTTAGAAGGTATGATTTTATTTTCAGTTTAGAGCCGGAAGCAAATTATTGAAAATATTACTACATAAATTTCCTTGAGTCATCTTCATATTTGGGCATGCATATTTTAAAAAACTTTTCAATCAACTTCCTTTTTTTCATTTATATGTAGATATTTTAATCTGTGTGTAAAAAAAATGGGGTATACGTACATACTTTTAAAGGTGGCTTATCATCTGAAAACGATGGAATTATCATGGACCCCTCAAATGAGAACACAAACGAAGCTATTTCAGGTATGTACAAACCAGAAATAAATACTTTTGATCAAAGGTGGCTTGTTTCAGAGTACGTGACAAAAATTTTTTTTTTTTGATAGAGAAACAATTAGATTAGATTAGAATGAGAAATGCCACATTCACTTGTAACTTATCCCTTAAACTTAAATTATCCGCTTCCAAGTTATTGTGGGATTCTAATGTCATATCAAAATGGCTGGAGGTAGTTAGCTTGTTCATATTAGACTTCTAAAGACGTACGCCGAGTTTGATCTTCCAATTAACCGCATATATGTAGCTGTCTGAACATGTTTGATCTACTATCATAAAAATGAACGCATTGATTAAATCGTGAATCCAAGTAAAGAAATTTATTGTGAAGGCTCCCATAGGCGGATTTTTGTTAACATTTTTTTCTTCATTAGGAAATGTGCAGTAGTTTAGATAGGACAAACTCGTCCCCTATACCACTCCCTGAACTCTTTGCGAAATCAAACTCTGCTCAGTTTTCCACTCGTTTTCTAAATACAGCGGCTGCTCGTCACCAATTAGCCTTGAATCTACTAACCTGTGATGCCCAACCTAATTTGACGGATTAGAAACCTGGTTCAGTTAGTCGATATAAAGTTAAAGATTCTGAGCTTTAATTCACGAATAAACAACTTCATGATTATTAAATACTGTCATTACAAGCTAATCCCTAAATCCTGATCATTTTCTATTTAGTAATCAGCCATATATTTGTAATTTTTTTTAAAAATGCGAGTATTTACCAAGTGCCGGCAGTACTTCATCTTTAATTTTGCGTTTTCCCATATTACCCTTGGAAAATATCTAATGGCTTCTCCACTTATCCTTTCTTAACGTCTGAGGTTGCCGAAAATACTATTGCTTTTCTCTTGAGTCCAGTCGTCTTGCTATTTTCGATAGTAATAGACATTATTCAAAAAACAAAACGAACCTTTATTTTCCCTCGAAATAAGGGTTTGGAAATTAGATTCCAGTCATTCGTTCCTGGTTTGTAGGTTCCAGGTTAAAATTTCTGTTGGAAGACGTGCTGTTCTTAGCTGTTTGTTAATAACGTTTCCCAAGTTCATGATCATTTCTTCTAATTTCTGACAATCGACATCGACTTAACATTCAATCAGAAATGATTCAGCATCCCAACAATTTGAACAAGGAAGATGTGAATGAACTCAAACAGTTAGAGGAGTTCAACAAACAGTTTTATAGCAACAACGCAGCGCAAGAAACAGGTATTTCTGGTTGTTATATATACTTCTTTTAGAGTACAGAGGAACATTTATTTTATGCATTTTTGTCTTTTAAAACTCTTTTGTTTTAAAATGTAAGTTTCTTCTAAAATCAAAAGCGCGCATTCTAACCGAGTTTCTTTTTAAAATAAAAAATTTGTTTGATGTACATGACGGATGTCCGGAAAAAGTTTTATTATCTTTTTTGAACGTACAAAAGTTTTGAGAACAATCTTTGCGTGTTCATGCACGTAATACAATTTATAAGAAATAGTATCAATTGAAATAACCGAGTGTATACAGTATATGTTGGGTCCCATTTGACTTCTGAATTAAAATGTACTATTTTGCTTTAGGTGATTTAAAACAACAAAATCCTTGTTCCAAGAATAAATTCATGAATACAAAAACCATAAACTTATTAACTAGGTTGGTAATATTCACTGTTCTGGTTGAATACAGAATCTTGTTTGTTTGCCTCCAATTGGCAATAAACAGAACGTCGATTGCTGAAATCCTTTTCACCATAAATTATGATTAAAGTACATGATCTAGATTGCAAGAATTCTCTTAATTAGCAAGAAGAAAATAGAATCCAGACCATTTTATTTGTTTCTGGAGTACAGACTCTCAAGGATAGAGGGTTGGCGGCTACTCTCATTCAGTGACTATTGAATGTACCACTACTCAGGGCGGCATGGTTTTCAAACCATCCAGTTTAGAACTGGGTGTTTACTGGTTTGACTGGATATTGATTTTTGTGTGATTCACAAACCTGATTTCTGTTTAAAATATTTTGCTGTAGGGGGCCGTTTCTTTAACCTTATTTTTAGGACACGCAGACAACAAGACTATTTCTTGCTTGTCCCATTAATGTATTGTTGCTTACTTAGGTCAACTGATCTAAAGGAGAACAGAACCAAAACTGTCAGATTTTAGAGCATTGTATACAAAATAATCTAAGTATCTCTTTGATTTTACGGAATGAAGTCTCCAAAACTTTGATTGCATGTCTGATGCCCGGGGGCCAGCTCCGTTACTGTTTTGAGTTGGGCTATGCTGTCCAAATCTCAAAACTCTGACCCTATACCAAACCTGCGAATGTTTACAATTAATACCGAACCCCAGACCATTAACTTAAAAACCCTACCCTATGATATATACTATATCCCAGACTCTAGAGCTCGCAAGCATTGTATCCCAGACTTTAGAGCTCGAAGGCCATACCGTATAGGGTATGATATACATTATATCCCAGACTCTAGAGCTCGAAAGCCATACCCTAGAGGGTATGATATACCCTGTATCCCAGACTCTAGAGCTCGAAAGCCATACCCTATAGGGTATGATATACATTATATCCCAGACTCTAGAGCTCGAAAGCCATACCGTATAGGGTATGATATACCCTATATCCCAGACTCTAGAGCTTTTTAGCCATACCCTTTAGGGCCGTACATCCCCATATATCTTTTGTTCGGTTGTATAATTCTTTTTTATAACCTTTTAAAATCAATACGAAATAAAGATTTCTAGCTTATTAGTTACACATTATAGATCTCTCATCGCAACCATGTACGTTCGGTTTCTTTTCAGCACAACTTGCAGATCAAGGAATCATGGATGATTCCGCTCTCAAAATATCTGACAAGATGTCTATCAATAACTTTGTAGAAGGAGGTGAAGATTCCACAAGGAAGTCCGTGAATAACAAGTCACCAATAAGAAGTGACAGTGTAGAGAATAGTTAAAGAAACTATTAATATTTTAAAAGTGTGGAGAAAAATGGATCAAGTATTATATATAGGTTTTTCCATACCAAATAGCTAAGCTAAGGAATGAAAGATTGCAAAGAAAAACTCATTTTTTCATTTCTGTTTTATATAAATTAACTGTCTATGTATTGCACTATTGCACATCAATCTTTGACGACATTTCCAATATATTGTCCAAGTTAATTGCTTGCCACAAGGCCACTAAAAATTTGAAATATATACATATAGGTATAAGAGTATAATGCAATTAATCGTGTTTGAAAAAGTTAATAAATTCTACAAAAAAAGAATGTTTTAGTAAAAAATTGAAAATTAATGCCTTTTTATCCTTTCATCAAAACCTCACTTGTTTAATGTCATATAGAAAGGACCATGTTAGAACTGTTGCGAATCCAGGTGGGTCTTGTTCACAGGTGTTTCTTGTATATCAGAACGCTCCAATAACCATCTAAGTGTCACTTACTGACAGTAAATTAATCGACCACAAAACCCTTTTGTCCTATGATCAAACTTTTATTAAATCATCAAATTTTCGAGTCGACAATCCGTTCACTATGAATAAAATATAGTTATATCTTTCAAATTATTATCGCAAAAAACTAAATCAAAATGGTTCTATGGTGGAATTTGTTGTTTCTACTTTTCCTTTCATTGGCTCTAACAGCAGGTAAGTGTTTTCTTCTTTGCTCAATAATTAAAATATAAACTAGTTTTTTCAGCTTTACAATTATATCAAAAATTCTAAAAGCAAAATATTTTTATGTCAAAAGTAAATAAGTACTCTGTCAGAACACAATAAACGCAGAAACTTTATCAGGCAAAAGAGGAAAACATATAAATATTATATCCATTCTAAAACCTATTTAAATGTAAAACATGTTGGAAAAATTGTACAACAAGCCAAGTTGGTACAAATTCATTCTTGAATCTAATATTTTGATCGTCAGTCCGTCAATAAAGCAATAAATATATCTTATTAGACAGTATAGTATGTAGTATGGCTGGATATTTTTACGAGTCTTGTAGTATTTTGACGAGCCCAAAGGGCGAGTCAAAATACACA
>JAOBRB020212812.1:0-12089 GCA_027575285.2 Zoanthus pulchellus
CTTCCCCTTTCCACTCCTCATCCCCTTCGCACTCCTCATCCCCTTCCCACTCCTCATACCTTCCCACTCCTCATCCCCTTCCCACTCCTCATCCCCTTCCCACTCCTCATCCCCTTCCCACTCCTCATCCCCTCCCCACTCCTCATCCCCTTCCCACTCCTCATCCTTTCCCACTCCTTATCCCCTTCCCACTCTTCATCCCCTTCCCACTCTTCATCACCTTTTCACTCATCATTCTTTTCCCACTCCTTATCCCTTCCCCACTTCTCATTCCCTTCCCAATCTTCATCCCTTTCCAACTCATCTACCCCTTTCCACTCCACTCCCTTCCAACTCTTCATCCTTTCCCACTAATCATCCCCTACCCACTCCTCCTCCCCTTTCCACTCATCATTCCCTTCCTACTCATCGACCTTTTCCCATTCCTCATACTCATTCCTACTCCACATCTCCTACCCTCATTCACTTGCCAGTACTTTTTCCTTTCCCAGTCCTCATTGCTTTTCATTTCCAAATCACCAGCTCTTCCTCATTTTTCCTCCCCCTTCACACAAATAACTACACTAAAGCTATCATTACTTACAGAATCACTGAACAAATCTTGGTTATCTAGAAAATAATCAGACAAAAGAAATAATTTTATTTTTTAAAAAATATCAAGCACTTAATATATAGTTTTGAAAATAGTTATACATAATTATTATGCACAATTTATCATTTTAATTTACAGTGTAGACAAATTGTTGTTGAACTTTTTAACAACATTGCCTAATAACTATAAAAAAATAGTGTAAGTTTGTGAAAAATAATGTATTTAGTACCATCACTAAAATAAGCAATGAAACAATCTCCTTGGTGATTCATGACACCATAACACTGTTGTTTACACTCAAAGTATTTCAGGTAGCATAAACTGATTCTACTAAAAAATGTGGGTTAATAGTGGTACAAACTTTTACCTTCATCTTTTGATGCTTGTTCTCTGGACTCCTGCAACACATTAAAAAATGTCATAAAACTATATGACTAATAAACCAGTTTTTTTTCACCACTTCAATTCTTCTAGTCATTCTATTTTTAATTTATCTGCATTTTGTATAACAGCGTTGACAATTAATGTACAAGACTAAAGAAATGAACTAATGCATGCTTTGGAAACTCTCAATCAATCGCCACAGGAATGATACAAGCTTCACTTTCAGTAGCCTTTTGTTGCCCTGTAACTTTTAAGCCTTTGGGATATTTTATTATTTTTCACATATCTCTTTCCTTTTCTTTTCTTTTCTTTTGTTTTGTTTTTACATACCTACATCTCAATGCATTATCTTGATTTGCTTCACTATATTATAACCACCTCCTTGTTCATTAATCATGCATTCCATCCAACGAAAAATTTCCAGTTTAAAATATCTTTCAGTAAACGTCCTTTTCATGTGCTATGAAATTTTAAAAATTATCTATTTGCAAAACTATTTTAAAAAATGAATTACAAATCATAAGCAAGCAATTAAAATCAGCAGCATTTATTGGGGCCAATTTTACATAACTCTTGCTACTGTAAGCACTCCAGCATTCATTTTCTCAAAATCTCTGTCTTGGTAAACTGCGACGGACTGGTTTTCTCCAATACTTGATCTATTTCAGGCATTACTAGTGAATTTGTTTTTTTTCCACTGCATAGTTAGTCTCCTTTGCTGCTTTTATTATTGTCTGGGGAGACCAACACTAACAATGGCTGCAAACTGGAGAATACTGCATGCATAACTAAAAGAGAATTCATTCCCAACTTCCTTTTAAAATCATACTGAGTGAAATATTCATTCCTATTTCTGTAAAAATTGATTTAGTTTTGAAACCTGTTGTAAAAACTAATGATTTCAATTTCTCAATGGCTCACATCTTAGTGCGAAAGCTGAATTTACAGAGAGAGGAAAACCAGTGTGACCCAAGGAAAAACCCACTGAATGAGACTGAGATCTGTCAATCTCAGTTCACATGCAGAACCAGGGAATTAATTTTGGGTAACTTGTAGAGATAGAATTCACGACTGATGACCATTGTGTGTTAGTTAAGTTAGTAACACTTTTAAAAAAACCCAGAATAATAACAAATTTGAATATGACATCCAACAAAATTATTTCAGAATATAACAAGTAAATTAAAGAAATTTTGCGAAATACTGTTAATTAACCTGAATAACATTTCCACTGCTTTGATCAGCTTGGTTTGCACCAGAAGGGGAAAGAAGAGAACATGAGAAAACCACTTGTTCAAGGTTTGGATCATCAGATCGGCCTTCAACTGGACTTAGGGATGAATGATTGAAGGACTCCAGCTCAATAACTTCCCCCAATCCATCACCATGGTGACTGCTAACCTCGGCTTTAGAAGATAGTAAATCTCTGTCAGTGCTCAGTTCAGCCCCATTGCCAGATTTATCCTTTCGTTTCTCTGACGCCAAGTGCATTTCACCAGTATCAAACATTACATGAAGACGATAGTTGAGGCATTTAATCACGGTAAACAAAATTCCAATGACAAGTGAATATATTGCCCATGTTAAGAAAGATGAAGGCAGAGCCTGAAAGAAAGAAACAAATAAAATAAATTTATACTTGTTTTACCCTTCAATTATTTACTGTTAAAATAACCAAGAGAGCATTTGATCATTTAATTAATCATTTTATTGCAGTTTTGTATCCGTCACTAACATGCACAACCTTGTGGTTAAAAATCTCAACCTTTCTTTTTTGGTTTAAACCATGGCTTGAAAATGTCCCAGTTTTCAATAATTTCAATCCACTGAAAATATGAATACATAATTAATGTTGATGTTTACACTTTTTTCTTCTCAAATAATATCTTTATAATACGGAATTGTTTCTTCTGACACATTGTAAAAATTATTATAGATGGTGGTGGGTAGAAAACCTTCTGTCAGGGCCACAAAATTAAGGGGATCGATGATATGATGGCCTTGATGATCTTGATGATGATATTGATTTGGTGATGAAGATATGGTAATGTTGATGATGATTGTGAAGACATGAAAATGATGATGGTGGTGAAGATATGAAAATGATGTTGATGTTGATGATGGTGAGGATATGAAAATGATGTTGACAATAAAGATGATGTTAATGAAGATATGAAATGATCTTGATGTTGATGAAGATATGTAATGATCTTGATAATGACGAAGATATGATGATCTTGATGAAAATGATAAGGATATCATAAAGATGATAGTGATGATCTTGATGACGAAGATGATATGATGATGATCTTGATGATTAAGATCTTGATGATGATATGATAATGATCTTGATAATGATGATTAATATGAAGATCTTGATGATATGGTGATGATGATCTAGATGATGATGATGTATGACAATGACAATCTTGATGATTATGATCTTGATGACAAAATGATATGATCTTGATGATGATTAAGATTTTGATGATATGGTGATGATGATCTAGACGATGATGATGATGATGATGATAATATGACAATGACAATCTTGATGATGATGATCTTGATGATGAAATGATATGATGATGATCCTGATGACGATTAAGATTTTAATAATGATGATCAATATGGTGATCTTGATATGGTGATGATGATCTAGACAATGATGATGATGATGATGATAATATGACAATGACAATCTTGATGATGATGATCTTGATAATGAAATGATATGATGATGATCCTGATGACGATTAAGATCTTGATGATGATATGATAATGATCTTGATAATGATGATCAATATGGTGATCTTGATGATATGGTGATTATGATCTAGATGACGATGATGATGATTGACAATCTTGATGATGATGATGATGATATGACAATGACAATCTTGATGATGATGATCTTGATAACAAAATGATATGATGATGACCCTGATGATGATTAAGATCTTGATGATGATTTGATAATGATCTTGATAATGATGATTATTATGGTGATCTTGATGATATGGTGATGACGATCTAGATGATGATGATGATATGACAATGAAAATCTTGATGATTATGATCTTGATGACGAAGATGATATGATGATGATCTTGATGATGATCTTGATGATGATTAAGATCTTGATGATAATATGATAATGACCTTGATGATAATATGATAATGACCTTGATAATACTGATCAATATGGTGATCTTGATGATATGATGATGATGATCTAGATGATGATGATGATATGACAATGACAATCTTGATGATGATGATCTTGATAATAATGATGATGATGGGGTGCAATGCCACCAGACATGTTCTTAGCTTTGAAATATGAGAAGAACAGGAGACAACTTTAGATATACAATGTCTGCAAGTTAAGATTGGAGGTGGGAAAAGATAGTTTGAAAAAAGGAGACATTTTTTACTATCTTGTGAATTGTGGAGGAGAAAAAGAAATAGTAGAAAGGGTATGAATATCTAGGATTTGGATTAAATTGATGAGCTTGCAAATAAACCATCTATAGCATTCAACAAGAAAAAGAGCAATACTTTGCTGTGCATGTGTGAGGCCTGCAGTGCTGTATGCTATAGAAACTCAAGCACTAACAGAGGGACTGCTTGCTACTATTGAATAAAAAAAACGAGGTTAAGATGGTTTGGTTCTGTAAATTGTACTGATGATTTATTTATAGTATACATAAAGGAAAACAATAAAGCAGGAAGTAGAAGGTAGAGGACCAGTAGCTTGGCCAAAGAAGACCTTCAGGTAGTGGAAAAAGACATGATGAGGTAAAACATCACAGAAGATAAAGCAGTGAAGGTAACTCATTTCATATCCAACCCAAGAAGCAAGAAACTAGGGACATTAAATGGAGACAATAATGATGGTGGCACACTCAAGTTATTCAATTTTGCAGGTTTTCTGGCACATTTTCAGAAAATTTACTGCCTTTTAATAACACATATATGATGTTTGGGTTTTTTATGTACCACCTTGCAACATGTTTATCAGGTTTTCTGTTTTATTTCTAAATGGAATTCAACATTTTGCCAGATTTACGTAAGCATATAAAAGTTAATAACAGTTTTCCATAATTATGTTTTTGAATAATGTTGTTTTTCCTTCTCACTACTTGGAATTTTGAAGTCAGAATTAATGAACATTCAGATCCAATTAAAAATGAAACATAATTATACTAATTATTACAGTTTTTACTGGTAAATCCATAAATCACTGTTTAAGTAAAACCAAAACATGCTTTGCTACAATACAATAAAATTTTGTTCAATGCTTCCTCAAGGTTTAGCCGCAACACTTCCTAATGCCAAATGCCAAATCCAAAGTTCATTAGGCATTTATGCATGTTTCATTGGGAATAGTACTATTAATTAAGCATTAGAGCACAACTTTTTTTTTGAACAGAGCATGCATGATGTTGGAAGAAACACAAGAACGTCGTAAAAACACAAGGTGCAGGCAAATGATTTTACAACGTTTCGAGTGTCTCTCCCAACATCACAAATGCTCGATTTCACCCAAAAGTCATAGAAAGTTGTGCTCTAATGCTTTTATGATAAAATAGCAAAAAAAGCAGCAAAACAAGCAAGCAAAAACAATGCTACTGTATTATCGATGTAATAAAGCATAGATTTGAACCAATAAGAGTGTGCGATATATCGTAGCTATATTACAGTAGAAGTTAGGGCCTGGTAATGCTTAGTTTGTATGATTTGCATTTACAATTACTAACTTGCAATAATTTATCCTATACTGACACATGGCAAAATATGTACAACAAGGTCAGAAGTTCACATATTAAATGAAATTTAATATAACTTTGAAAAAAAAGGGATGAGCGTACTAAAATTGATAAATAATAAATCAACTAATTTGTTAATAAACAAAAGCAAAGACATAAAATATACAAAAGGAAAAATGATTAAGCTACATAGTTAAATACTGTGTCCCCCAATTCTTCTTATCAGTTTTATAAGAAATAGTACACAAACAGCGGTGATGAAAATTAAAAACAAATCATGTAAAAGATAATTTCAAACTGTATATTTTTCAAAGTTCGTAACCACATGTCTATTAATTCTAACTTCTCTTACAAACCAACAATACTCAGAAAAAAATCTGAGCCCATGACGGGAATCGAACCCACGACCTTCCGAATGCTGGGCGGATGATCTATCCACTGAGCTACAAGGACTCTTAGGAGAGCAAGGTCATTTGTTACATTCTTAAATAGACTCACGAACAGAATCCTCTGTCTCAAACAAGCTCTCATTATGTTAAATTTGCCATAGCCAACATTTCACGGACAGCACAATAACCTTTAAATAATTTTTTGGCATTGGTTTGTATTATAAACAACAAATTCTAACTTATCTTACAAACCAACAATACTCGGACCACATGTTTGTTTACTAATATAAAACACTGTAACTGAAATGTCTCAGTGAGCAGTTTATGTGTGAAAACCGTTCTAACATAAATAACTTTCTTGTACACTTGCCAGATAAAAATATGCCTTTGATAAAATACATAAGCTGCTGTCAGCACGCAGTTTACTTGTGAAAACCGTTTGAACATAAATAATTTTCTTGTAACATTTTGTTTCGTATATAAACAATTTTAGTTCATCAGTTCTGACACTTGTCAGATAAAAGTTAATGTCTCTGGTAAAATACATAAGCCACTGTTTGCTCATGCATGAAAATGTTTTGTGCTGTGATTGGTTTACACAAAATCCATTGTTACATTACCTTATATCCAAATTTGGTCACATAAAAATAAATTTAAGGTTTTTTATCCCTGTATTCTAAACTTGCATCGGCTTTAAGATGCTGCCGCGAGGCTCGCGTCTTTGCTCACATGGCTCATTGGCAATTACTAGGGAGACTGTTCTATACACTTATGTTTGAACAACAGTACGTCCAATACGGAAATTTTACTGCTTATTATTTTTTATAATATAAAGCGAGCTCTTATTGGTTTAAATCTATGCTTTATTACACTTATAAAGTCATGGTTTCTGCTTGCTTGTTTTGCCATTTTATCATAAAAGCATTAGAGCACAACTTTCTATGACTTTTGGGCGAAATAGAGCATTTGTGATGTTAGGAGAGACACTCAAAACGTTGTAAAATCATTTGCCTGAGGCTTGTGTTTTAACAACGTTCTTGTGTTTCTTCCAACATCACACGTGCTCTATTTCGCCGATAAAGTCATAGAAAGTTGTGCTCTAATGCTTAAATATTTACTGGAAATCGGTCCGTTGTCATGCATGATAGTCACAATACTTTTAAATCTAATCCATGCCAGGAAAAACTTTTTACAAAACAGCTAAAATGAAGAAAAACCTCCCATAATTCATCAATGCCCGTTATAAAATGACTTTATATTTTCAAGATAATTCGCTGAGCTAGAGAATTGCGTTCGAAGTATGGATAAAAAACTACTTCAAAGTTAAAAAAGTTAAAATATCGTTTTTGAAGCAATAGTTTAGTTAAAATACGATATACAGTTAAACTTGACATGTATGTAAATTCGTACATTTCCTTCTATACCGCACAAATTAGTGCATTATATCATATCTTAATTATTGATCTACTAAAGGACAACAGCCTACACTGTGTACACTACGAGTACGACATTATTCGATTCTACAAGGTCATTCGTTTAATACAATAACTTCGAACAGTCATCATTAAGCGACCAATATAATAAACATAAAATACAAAACCTAACTCACCAGATGCAGAGCAAACGGAAAGCAAAGAAGAAACATCCACAGGTAAAAATGAAATGTGTTGGTAAATATGTTTTGATGCGGGTCGAAAAACCATCCTCCGGTGAGGGAGGCCCAAATACCCTGCCTCAAGATTTCCAACGTTTGGGAGCCCATTTATCCAGATCACAACATCACTGGAATTGAAAATCAATATTGGCCCCAGCCATGGCGCCGTCGATCAATTGTTAGAGAATAATCTTAACAGGGTCCAGTCAAAGCAAATTCAAACATTCAGAAAAAAAATATTGCTCCGCAAGTTACAGTCGCAATGTCAGATAACCAAGCCTCGTTCCTATGACGAAAACTGTCGGCGGCGCCCGGGAACAGAGGGGACGCTGGGTACAATGCTAAATGCATGCAATAAAGATGGCGGATTAACATTTATTTAATGCATGTAAAGATAAGGTGTGTTGGTTGGATGAAATGGCATTTGCTTTCATCAGGGAAGGAGATCAAGTAATTCTTAAAAAAGATAACTCGCTAAAAGCTGTTATAGTGCGCAAATCCAAGTAAGAGTGATAGTTGGCAATTTCTTTAGTTATCTAGACCCAGTTTTCTAGCTAGCATCTCTCCTACCCCCAAGGTTCTCAGTAGTTTTTTGATCAGACGGCCAAGAAGTAATTACAGGCGTCTAAACCTTGCCAGCTAAACCTTGCCTTGCAGCTAAACATTGCTAGCACAGGTGGCTACTTTCATCTTAACAGGCGGCGGAATTCGCCGGTTGCCGGCTTCTACTGAAAACCCTGTAACCCCCACTCTCCATCTCGCTCGATTTATGGCATACTTTTTCTCCTAACCAGCACTCTTGCCCTCGTTCTCCTCTCATCTGAAACTTCTACATTATTTGTTTTTGATAGTTGTTTTTGTTGATATAGTAGTAATAATAGTAGTAGTAATAGTAGTAGTAGTAAAAGTAATGGCTTAATTTCGTATTGGGTCCTACTTATTAATGCATGGCGTTAACTATAGATGTAGTTAGGATGTGGGTAAGGTTTAGTTTGCATAATTAAAAATAGTCCCTAATACAAAAAGTTTATCAAAGTAACTTAGTAGTAGTAATAAGCGGACGTGTTTGGTGCAGTTGGTAAGATCTCTGCCATGGTTCGAATATTTGTGTGGCCTTCTTTTCCGCCTAAGTCATCTGAGTTTTTTATCCTTCCGGGGTTGGTAAATGAGTATCAGCGTCTGCTGGGAGCTAACCTGCAATGGATTAGTGTCGCGTCCAGGGGGAGTCAAGGACTCTCATCTGCTTAATACTACGGAAACCAGAGATAAGCGCCGGCCCCATGGGTCACTAGGCTCATAAAAGAATTTAGTAGTGTAGCAGTAGTAGTTGAAGTAGTAGTAATTGTAGTAGTAGTAGTAGCAGTAGTTATAGTAATAGTAGTAATAATAATAGTAGTAGTAGTAGTAGTAGTAGCAGTAGTTATAGTAATAGTAGTAATAGTAATAGTAGTAGTAATAGTAGTAGTAGTAATAGTAGTAGTAGCAGTAGTTATAGTAATAGTAGTAATAGTAGTAGTAGTAGTAGTAGTAGTAGTAGTAATAGTAGTAGTAGTAGTAGTAGCAGTAGTAGTAGTAGTAGTAATAGTAGTAGTAGTAGTAGCAGTAACACTAGAGTAGTAATAATAATGGTAGTAGTACAGTAGTTAATAGTAGCAGCAGTAGTAATAGGAACAGCAGCAGCAGCAGCAGCAGTAGTAATAGTAGTAGTAGTAGTAGTAGTAGTAGTAGTAGTAGTAATATAGTGGTAGTAATACTTGTATTAGTAGTAATAGTATTAACTAAGTAATAACATTAGTAATAAAATTAATTGTAGTACATATAGTAATAGTGGTAATTGAAAGATCTGGTGCAAAAACAACGTGACTTTGCATGAAAAACTAAATTCTCCCAAGAGGGTTTAAAGTCTTAATGAGGATAATGTATGTCATTTTTTCTTTAGCCCCTTCAATTATAGTAATAGTATTAGTAACTGTTGTGATAGTAATTATACTAAATGCTGTAGTAGAAGTTGCAATTAGTAATAGTACATGTTATGGTAGTTGATAGTCATAAGAGTTATAGTAATACTGCAGTAGTAGTAGTTGTAATTATAATAGTACATAATTGTTTATTATAGTAGTTGATAGTTGTAAGAATTGTGTAGCTGTAATTTTGTAGTATAGTATTTATGTACTTACATAGTACAGTGTAGTCGTTATAATAAGATACATATACTAAATAGTTGTAGTTGTCATAGTAATAGTACATATTATAGTACAACGTTGGTAGTGGTAAGAATTGTAGTAGTACTGTTAGCAGTAGTTGTAGGGTTGGCCAGGTATTTTTGGATGTACACAGTATTTTGGTATGTATATGTTTGATATTACGTATTGAATTTAGTATTCGTACAAAATCACATTAAGTGCATTGTGATCATGTTCTCTTCTCTTCTTACATTATCCCCAGTATATCATCATAACCCTTTGGAGAATTTAGCCTTTTATATGAAGTCATATTAATTTTGCTCAAGACCCTACAATTTTTGAATTTTTTTTTATTTTAATTGTTTTAAATTGAAAACAGATTTAATCAATAATTGCAGGAAAGTCAGCTTTGATCGTCTCCATTTTTTTCTGGACAATGCAGTTGGTGAACACCTTGGTTCAGTTTTTGAAGTAAAAGGATCCAAACTACACAAAATAAGTGATGAGAATGATTTAGATGACTTGCTTAATATTGACACAACTACAGGTTAGTCCATATTTGAGGGAGTAGCATTAAAACATAGTGCAAATAATGTAAATGTGTACAGATGCCAACCATAAAACTTTGGAAAGTGGGAGACATTTTTATCAGTTTACTTACAATAAGTTGTTTTGATTATAGATGTTGGTTCTCACAATAGTTTTTGTTTGATATTACAGTGAGGTATTTCATATTCCTGGATAGAATAATGATTTTATTACTTGTCTTGATGACATTTCATAGCATGTGCATCATTGGAATTTACCCCTAAAACAGTCTGTTATCTGTTTGACATATTTTTTTATTTGTTTTATAAGGATGACATACTGTATTTACCCCTTTAAGGTTTCTAACATTAATATTACCCTTGATAGTGTTATAATCTGTTAAATTCTTAGGTGTTTTTATAGACAGCAGCCTTACTTGGAAAACCCACATCAACTATAATTTTTTTGTATGTGAAAAAGTGTCAAAGGTTATTTTTTCTCTACTATACTTTATTTTATCCCTATCTGTCTTATTGTAGCATTGTAGGGACCTCTGCATATCCTACTAATTTAAACCGTATTTACTGTACAGTATCTTCTTCAGAAACAAGGTTTTAGATATTTATCAGATAAATAATTGTCTCCATATCAGAAAATTTATATTTAAGTATCAGAACCACTTGCTTACGTCTATTTTTTTAGACCTGTTTCAAACTGGAAACCAAATACATAGATACAACACAAGGTCAGCTTCCGAACTATGCCCCTTCCAACAAAAGAAAATTCATTTTTGAAAACTTTTTTTAAACTCAAAGAGAATTTCTGTTTAAAATATGGAGCAAATATCAAGTAATATATAAATCTTATTTCAGGGTCCTAAAATATGGAATGCTCTTCCAAATTCATTAATTATTTCGAATAGCTTTTTTGCTAAGAAAATAAGTGACTCGAATACCTTGTTCAAATTTTTAGATCATTACAGTATGTAATCAATTCTAAATTATGAGGAGCTCCGTGCAATAAAGGCCTGTTGGATTCCCAAAACTCCTGGCCTATATTAATTATATTATTTTGTAAGATCTATATACATAATTTATGTAACAATAAATAAATAAAGGCTAATAAATATTAAATAAGTATTTACAAAATTAGTAAATACAACTATTTGATATTTATATTGGACATGGGGAAATTTAAGTACCAAAGCTGAGGATCATGAAGAAATGAGGTATTAATAATAATAATAGTTTTCTAATTTCTGCCAAAAGAGTTGGTGTCTAAATTGCAATATTCTGGGTGCCTGGGCACTGTTGAATGAATTTATGTGTTGAAACTTTGTATTAAATTTGAAATTTGAAATTTAAGAAAGTTACAACAGGCCTCAATCTGGGTCTCTTTGCACAAAAGTCAAAAGTTGTTCTGTTCAGCCACAGCTGATATTAATAGAACATACAGTACTCGGACCCTAATTTTTGATTACTGCTTGCTTATTAATTTATTATACTGTATGTAATTAACCCTCTGACTACTGGGAGGTTTTGCCATTTTGAACAATTTTTTGTATGAAAACGATTATTTGGCTTTCTC
>JAOBRB020212922.1:0-21904 GCA_027575285.2 Zoanthus pulchellus
TCCCCACACTGTTACACAATACATTAAGTAAGGGTAGACTAAACTGTAATATAATGTACGTAGAAAACTAGGTTGGAGACAAAAGCTTGACTTGTAAATAATCCCTATAGATTTGGCAATCTTTCTCGTTACATTGAAAATATGTGGTTTCCAAGACAAGTTCTCATCTAGAATCACATCCAAAAATACAGTTTCCTTGACACGTTCAATTTTATTGTTATTTATATTTATTAACACAGCAAGCCTTTGTCTTTTTTTGCCGAGGCATAAAGATCACGTAGTTAGATTTCTTGAAACTGATAGACAATTTGTTGGCATTACACCATTGTATTAATATGTGCTAAGTTCAGAATTTAAAGTTTCAGAAAGAATGTTGATATCTTTATGTGAGAAAAAATATTTGTATCATCAGTAAAAAGAATAAAGTCTAAGACCTTTGAAATATTACTTAAATCATTAATGTAATTAAAAACAGCAGAGGACCAAGAATGGAACCCTGAGGAACCTCACACTTGACTTTAGAAAAACTGGAGCGCTGACCATTTAAGTCAACAAACTGTTTCCCGGTTGTTTTAATAGCTTTTAAACCAACTCAAGGCAACATCACGAATGCCGTAGTGTTCAAGTTTTTCGAGTTAGATTTTGTGGTCAACAGTATCAAAGGCCTTAGATAAGTCAATAAAGATACTAACTGTAATTTCCTTGCTAAGTTTTAGACAAATCAGTCATGCTTTTGATTGCAATATCTTTTAGAATTGTGTCAAATCTTCAAAAAATTGAAAGTGCGCGAGAGAGAACGATAGCCCAAGTTGAAATATCTATGAGTGTAGTTCAGTTATGAGAATCGGGCAGTTCGCTCATTAAGTTATAGGCATGTTCAATTACAATTTACAGAAAAAACGACGAACGAACGATTTTGAATGAAGGTATACCCTTGTTTGAGAAATGCTAAGACTGTGTTAAAAACAATTTAATAAATTTATAAGTTTCAAACTGAAGTCGGAACAGAGTCGTCCTTCCTCGGAGTAAATGCAAAGATTCTGTGGATTCAAATTTAAACCTACCGTTTGAACCTTACATAAAGTACAATCATGAGGAAATACTCTCTTTTAGTTTAAACCGACATATAAACCTACTATCGGTCTAACACGCATCCTGCATTCTGATTGGCTACTCTACTAGAGGGCTGTACTCTATATTAGTATAAACCTACTAATGGTCTAACACGCATCCTGCATTCTGATTGGCTACTCTAGTAGAGGGCTGTACTCTATTAGTATAAACCTACTAACGGTCTAACACGCATCCTACATTCTGATTGACTACTCTACCAGAGGTCTAATAGTAATAGCCAACTAATAGAGAAAAACTAGCAGATCAAAATGATAAAGAGCTTCGTTTTGTTCAAAAATAATTTAATTAACAGCCTAAATTGTTCTTAAACGTATTCAGTTATTATCTATTGGCAGAAAACTAAGTGAAAGGAGAACATATGTATGTAAAACCAAGTTTTACAAACTGAAAATTTAGAAAACTAAAACGATAAAATGAGAATGCTGCTGTTAAACTAAATAATAAAATTTGTATATAAATTTTAAGCTTTCGCTGTTCTACAGCATAATCATCAGAGATATCACAGAATGTAAGACAAAATCGACAGGTATTGAGAAGAAAGGTCCCAAGGGTGGACCAAGTGCGGCCGAGCCCTGAGGTACCCTGAACTCACATTTTTCCTTTGAGGAGATATGAGAGCCGGAATTTGTGTTGTTTGAATCCTACCAGTCAAATACGAACAAAACCAATCATTGATAATTCCACGAATATCCGTAGTGATACAGTTTTTGTAATCACGTGACTTCGAGAAAGCAAACGCTTCCTAATCTCGTTCAACGCTATAGCTTTTCCAGGCAACTGTGTCATTAACATGAAATAATAATCAAATAATTTTAATAATGAGAAGATACTCAGAAAAACACCAAGCCCCAGATGGGATTTGAACCAACGACCCTCCGTGTTCTAGTCGGATGCTCTACCAACTGAGCTACTGGAGACTCTTTCCTTTCTTTAGGATTTCTAATATCAACTGTGTCATTCACTGACATAGCCTTTCATGTCACGTTAATCGATCAGGTTTTCTAAAATGCCTCGTGATTACATGAATTAAATTTACATATTTATTACTAAACTGTTTCTTTAGAAACAACGACGCAGCTCAAACGCAAGTAAGTTTTCTCTTGTATTTCACATGGGCCAAACTCAATTCAGCCAATTAAGCTCATGTAAAGTTCGGCGTTTGACCCGCTTAAGTTCGACTGATTGTATTTGAATCGGGTGAGTCGATCTTCACGGCTGGTGGAGCAGCGAATAACACCTGAAGACCGACCTTGGCCCAAACGCCGATTTTCACATGAGTCGAACTAAACGCATAAATAAAAGTAAGTTAAGTTAATGTATGTCATAAATAAATCACATTAGATTTGCTTTTTTCTTTCTGTTACAATTCTGTTCGATTGAATAAACTCTGGCGTTTGACTCAAATAACTCAATAATTTGGGTCGACCCAATTTGACATTAGGTTCGGCTCATGTGACCCCAACCTTTGTTCTCCAAATCAAACAACTTTAACAGCAAATCGAACTCTATGCGATTTACAGTCAAACGAACGTACTTACATAATCTACGATACCACTAATTTTAAAGTACTTAAAATAAGATTCCCTCTCAGGTTATTCTGTGAATCACTGCTTCAAAAACCACACATTTTTAATAGTTTTATTTACGTTTTAAATTAATATATAAATCTAATTTGAAGAACTCAGTAAAAAAAGCGTTCAGCTGTCCATCTAATAGCACATGCAACGACGAATCATAATTTTTGGTGGACGATGACGGACGAAATGGCAAGGTCTTGATTCGCAGTGGAACAACCGGACTTGAACGCCGTCCATAGCTCCAGGTTGACACTTACACTATGAAAGGAAGCAAAGTTTGAGTCAATATTAACTAAACGCTAATTTAAAGGTGACATCTAGTTATTACTATAATATATAGAAAGGCTGTTTTTAAATTCAAATCATATTTGAAATACTTTTTTAACATCATGTCTTAGGACTTTTGGGAACCTAGAGAGTTTCCAAGGAGTAGAGAGAATAAGACACGAGGTCCCTTTCAAGGATCTTACTCCTTGGCCTACGGTTTAACGTCCTTGTGAGAAGACGCAAAAGTCTAACCATTTGCATATGTTAGAGCAAATGCAGCACTTTCTCCTCAATTATTTTAAGACCCTGAGTGGTGGTCCGGCCGGGAATCGAACCCTAGACCTTTCGCACGATAAACTGGCGCCTTAGCAACTAGGCTAACCAGGCGGCGGCATTGCGAAGGAAGTGGTCTATATTCTTCCTAGCCAGAGGCCGATGTTTAATTGCTCGACGTCTAAGATCTTGGCGTGAAAGTCAACTTTGCAGAGGGAGAAAAACCCTCGAAGTTAGATTGAGATCGACAAATCTCAGCCCACATACCGAGCTCAGGAATCGAACCCGGGTCGTAGAAGTGGGAGGCACGACTGATGACCATTACGCCCACTTTGGTTGCATAATTATACGCATAATTAATAGAACGAAATTTTGTGTCGGCACGACCGATTAAAAAAAAAAAAATCCCACTCCAACTCGGCCGCCGGCACTGTGCATTCTAGTTACAACGCCAAGTGAACTGTGATTTTAATCAAAGGTATCCTGTGGTAAATTCGTGGAGTAAGAGAGATTTACTCATGTGTCAGGGAGCTGTTGTATCTTCACTGTTGTTCATCAATATACTATACAAGAGACCAACCACATATACTTGTTTACCGACGAAGTCATGTACCGAACACCGACATATTACTTGACATATTGAACATCGGGCTTCATTTTTAGCCGATATAAGAGCATCCTCGACGACTATTAAACGAATACATAAATGCGCCTGTCAAACTTGAGACGATCCGGCCGAAATCGATTACAAATTTTCTCTTGTTTACGCCTGGCATCGTGATTCCTCAACTATCCCGATAGCTCTCCTCGAGCTTAAAAGGAAAGCAAACCGAAGAAATATCATTTTCCTAAATTTTGATTCAGTTATGAAAAGTTTTTGGTGGATGATGACTGATGAAAAGGCAAGGTTTTGATTCGAAAAAGGTCTTAAGCCATTTTGGAGTGATTTCAAGATGATTTCGTTTTGTACTATGGGGAGGGCGAGATCATGTATAAAACGACCCTAGCCGAAAATTGATAAATAACGCAAATCGTGTTGCTTTTTGTTTAAACTTACGTAGGAAATAACGATCTCTATCTGACTCTGAGGATTTTTCTACGGGTACTCCGGTTTTCCTCCCTCCTTGACGCTGTATTCCGAGATCACGCATGGTCCGTATAGCGGCAGCCAGAGGCGTCTGTATATAGTTTCGGTCGCTGCCTCTGTACTTCGAGGTGGTGATGAGTGCGAGTGTTTCTTTCTTTCTTTCTTTCTCTCTTTCTTTCTTTCTTTCTCTTTCTTTCTTTCTTTCTTTCTTTCTTTCTTTCTTTCTTTCAACCTTTCTTTCTTTCTTTCAACCTTTCTTTCTCTCTCTCTCTCTTTCTTTCTTTCTTTCTTTCTTTCTTTCTTTCTTTCTTTCTTTCTTTCTTTCTTTCTTTCTTTCTTTCTCTCTTTCTTTCTTTCTCTTTCTTTCTTTCTTTCTTTCTTTCTTTCTTTCTTTCTTTCAACCTTTTTTTCTTTCTTTCTTTCAACCTTTCTTTCTTTCTTTCTTTCTTTCTTTCTTTCAACCTTTCTTTCTTTCTTTCTTTTTTTCTTTCTTTCTTTCTTTTTTTCTTTCTTTCAACCTTTCTTTCTTTCTTTCAACCTTTCTTTTAACCTTTCTTTCAACCTTTGTGTAGTTTCAAAAATTTGACTTTCACTCCAAGATCTGAGCCGTCGAGCGATTAAACCGATAAGCCGGCTCTGGCTAGGAAGGGTGGGCAACCACTTCCTTTTCAATTAACGTTAAACAAAGTATCAGTTTGTAAAACAATTTGAAAAGAAATATTTAAAATTAAAAGTTGTTTTTTATTAAGTTAATATGCTAGTAATACTTCAGTGTATAATGAGCAAATAGAAACATTTAGAGCTGCTTCATGAACCATAATATTCAATAGTTTTCCGAAAAGAAAACTTTAGATTTAATTCTTGAACAAAATAAATAAATAAAATAAATGTCTTTATTTAAGTGTCAAAATTGATAAAAAGGGAGATGGGGAGCGGTTATCGGGTATTTAGTTTCTACACATCTTTGTACCGCAACGATAACTCCCACGTCCGATGCTTATTCGAGGTTTTACGGTACTTAACAATGATTCTATTCTCGCGCGTTGGATATGAGATGGTAAATAGCCACGCTACGCTCCTCGTTGGCTATTTACCATCTCATATCCAACGCGCGCTCTTGCATTAATTGTTAAGTATTTGTTAGTACTCAAAAACAATTTTTACTAACCTTACTCCAAATAAATACTGCATTCCCTGAAATGTTTGAATGTTTATATGTAATATAATTAGTTTTTATGATAAACTTGTTTCTATATAGATCTTGTATTTTAGTTTATTTTGTTTTTGCTATTTAAAAACACTGATACTGTTCCCTAAAATCTAAATACTGGTTTTCACTAGCAACGGAGTCAAACTCGGAATCAGAAGCGCAGAGGGATACGATCTAGTGAAAACCAAACTTTTGGAGTCAAAAGCAGAAAAAGATTCTGCTTATAACTCCGTCGCTTATGATCAATGAATACTTCATTGTCAGAGTCGGAAACAGAAGCGGGAGAATAAACTAGTCACATTTTTATATGCCATTAAAATAACAGTTTGTGGTCAAAAAGAGGAACAGAAATTTGGTAAATTAAAATTAAAGCTGAAATAATGGAAACAGAGGAAAATGTGGTAAAAAAGAGGAAACAGTAGTGAACAAAGAGTCGAGAAAAAAAGCTAACTTTAACGGCCAAGTGGCCAATGGAGCTGGCGATTGTATCTCCGTTTTTGTTGTGTTACGTTAGGCAGACAAGCAACTTTTACTCTTCTTGAACGGGACTCTAATCCATCGCAGGTTAGCTGCCAGCAAATCGCTGGAAAGCAGAGATCTTACTAATTGCGCAAAGATCATCTCGTCCCGGCTAAAGAAGGGAATGACCAAAAAGAAGGTACAGGAAAAAGTTGAAATGGCATGAGACCAAAGTGAGAGGGAAGCGGAAGGAAATAATTTAAAAGAGAATAAAGATAAGGGAAAAAAGGAAAATAACTGAAAGTGAAAAAAGAAATGCTAAAATTATAAGTGTCGTTTAACTGAAAAGCGTCAAAAATGTTATAAACTTTATAACTTGGGCGATCAGTGGAAGATATTTTAAAATTATTATAAACATATAAACTGATCTGTAAAAAATATTTTCTTCACAAATTTTCGGCAGCTCGCACTGCTGCCTTTCTCAAGTGTACGGGTAAAAATTATAAAACTGATTTAAAACGGGCAAAACGAATAAATTACAAAACTCTTGGGAACGTGCACAACAAAGGATAAAAATAATACGAGCGGTCATGTTTAGCCAACAGTTTAAAAATATACGTACAGAACAATGCTAATAAAAGCAAAGGCAGATATGCTTTTGGAAAATCCCTGCGCTCTTTCACTGAATTTTTATCTATGGTCGAATAAAAAGACTCCGGAAATAATTGTCTAATAAAATTGTGTTCGTTTGTTTCTAAAATTTGCGCATCTCGTGGGTGTATATCGTGAGCAGTGGTCACGGCAAGGCATCGAATTGCCGATTCCTTGCTGGCCGCTCGCGCTGGGTTATGTTCTGTAGATCGTGAATGCCATGGCCAGCTCCATTTGCTTTCCCCGATGTAGATAAAAGTGCAGTCCTTGCACTTCACTTTGTAAATTATTCCCGGGACTCTTTCTTTTGATGGCCTGTCTTTGGGTTTGCGAAATACAGACGCCAAGGTTTGGTGAGGCCTTGAAGAAAATTTGTACACTATTTGTGCTTAGTGATCTTTGGCATTCACGATTAACTTTGGACGTTACCCAGTCCAGAGCGCAACCGCGGCATATTTTAAAGCTGTCACTGTTGCAAATCTACAAAAAAAATTACTGGAATTACTGGAATTATAGCGAGGAGTCCAATTTTATCAGAATTCAGTGAAGTTTCATGATCATTGCACTCTTCTTGCCACAATCACTGATATATTTTTCAATTTGATTCACATGGCTATGATTTTCAACAAGAAATAAACTACTGCACTTTTATTTCATTTTTGCTCTTGAAGAGTGAATAGGCACAAATTTACGGTGTTTTTTTGTGTTGACAAACCTACACTGTTTAGTTATTTTCTTGCAGAGATTTTATAGTAAGCAAATCAATGCCTTAGAGATAGGATTCAATAGAAAAGACATTACTGATAATTCTTAAAAAATGTTATTTGCCTAAAGCATCTCGAAATCTGTATTTAAGGTGTTGTGCGATGAAAATAAGAAAAACAACTTGCTTTGCACACTAAATATTTTATTCTCTACCGCTTCATAAAACACGAGAGCAAGAACACATCCGGGCTCTCCGTCTGGCGGGAAAGCGACTGACTTAACGGTTTCATAACAAAAGCTCCCCGGAAGAACCATACAATCAAACAGCCAACTCGTTATTTTTGCGGCAAACAAAAACATCCTCGTGAAAAATGTCCAGCTAGACGACAAACCTGCAACTACTGTCGCAAAACCGGCCACTTCGCACACGTGTGCCAACAAGCAGCAAGAGATACGTGCACCTTTAGACCAGTAGCCCAGAAGACCCCCCAACCAGAACCAAAACAAGAGACCTTGCGCATGTTGCAACGAGAAGAAAACCTCTGCTATGACTATTCCACCGTCGGAATGGAACACACTAGACCATGTCAACCCCACTAAAATCCCTGAGGGTGACAAAGGAAAACCTTGGATCTGGCTCGAAAAGATTAAGCAACATTATGTCGGAGCGAGCACTCTAATGCAGGACCGATACTATTTTTGGGCCAGAATGACACAGGCCGACCAAACTTCCATATCGCTATGGGAGACCTCAATGCGTACCGCGGGAGCTCGCTGCTCTTTTGGCCAAACGCTGACGAATTTATAAGGGACAAATTCCTATTTGGGCTCAACGAATCTCTTAGCTGCTTCAGGGAAGATATAGTTTACAGAGACGGCCAGGGAAAACCAGAAGACCCTCCTTTCACTCTAGCCTTAGTTGTCAGCCAAGCAATCTTTTTTGAGGGGGCAAAACAAACAAATAAGATCCTTGCCAACACTACCATCGAAGAACAAGTCCACTTCACTGCAATACTAAAAACTCAAAAGCTCCCCGCAAGAACACATCTGGGCTTTCCGTCTGGCAGGAAAGTGACTTACTTAACGGTTATATAACAAAGGCACCAAAACATGTCTATATTTTAGCTGAATTTTAGGTCTCCAGGCGCAAAAAGCTAAGAATTAAAGAGAGTAAGAGGGTAAATATATGAAAATCAACTCCAAAGGTAAAACCATTGCGACTTTATTTAAAATAAATGCTGTAGTTCTTATTTGTCCATCGAAGGAGGAAACAAGAGCTGAAAAAATACCCAATGAAATCGGCCGACCTCTCTCTTATGACTCTGCTCCGCGGTTTTCTCAGACATGAGCGCTTTCCATTCAACGGTTTCAATTTTCGGAATTTCTTTGGTCCAATGGAGCACTAGGTTTTAAAACGTCACATGATCAGTCACATGGTCAGTACCCAAGTATCTTTTGTTTCCCACGTGGTAGAAATTTAGCTCGGCTGAGGGCCTGGAACCGAAATACAACCAGAGGAGGCCGAATGGAACACAGATTTTTCAAAAATACCGGAATTTCCACTTTTAGGACAAGCTTCAGAGGTTATTCGAAATTTTGGAAAATAATTCTCAAAATTTTCCTGTTCAATTTAAACTCATACCAAAATTGAACATTGAACAGAAAGCACCCATGGTTCTTAGAATTTCGGTTACTCATGTTTCAATTAAAACTTTGGAGCAACTTCAGAATACCCGTCTACTATTGTTCTTAATTTTACTGCGCATATATTTTCTAAGAACGGGGAATGCGCAGGAAAAATTACAGAGAATGGCTGGGTATTCTAAAGTTTAGGAAACTTTGTATATATTGTGCAATTTTGGTCTGAAATCATACTTCTAATGTACCAATATAAAATCACATGCTTTCAGACCAAATTGCACTCATTATTTGTTCTTGTACCAAAATAGTTGAGGCTGTGGCAATACTATGAACAAAGGTGAGTATTCTGACTAAGGGTGATATAAATATGTGTTCAGTCAACTGTGAGTATTATTTCACTAAGATAAAATGGTTCTTACTTACGTTTTTCTATGTTTTCGTTTCGACTATCATCGAGAGAAAATCCTAAAAAGAACAAAAAGACAATAATTCAGTTTTGGAGAGTTGGCAAAATATTGTGAAATAAGGATGTAAAAGGTTCTTGAACAGACTTTGTTCGATAGAGGGGGACAGACTTATATTCTCAATTGAATTATATTGTGCCCGATTCGTGGCACCCTAAAAAACTTTTTCTACGGACTTAGTGTTTCCTGTTTCTGTCAGCGGTCGTCAGATGTTCACTTTCTATTAGGTAAAAGAACTCAGAAAAGGATTTTTTACAACCCACTTACGGACCAATAAAACCATTACTGTAATCCACTGACGATATTCATTATATAGCCGGAAGTCATATACGTTCGAGGCAAGCTATTTGTATTATTTTTTAAAAACTCTTTTAAACCTAACTATTTTTACCAATTAATACTGGTAAAATAATTGTCTATACTCTCATTGTTATTTAGTATCTAGATAGATTCAAATTTTATTATTTCTTTTTTTACTTGAAAATTGAAAAGACCCGTAGTTTTGACGTCGAAATGGTGGTGGGCTTTAAGATTCGCATTATTTAGCGGACATGGTTGGCGCAATTGGTAAGATTTCTTTGCCGATTTTCGAATATATGTGTGACATTCTTTTCTGCCTAAGCCAGCTCAGCTCTCCACCCTTCGTGGGTAGGTAAATAAGTACCAGCGTCTGCTGGGAGCTAACCTGCGATAGATTAGTGTCCCGTCCAGGAAAAGGGGAAGGGAAGGGGGGGGGGGGGATGAGCAGGGAATGTCAAAAAAGACTCGCATGCATCCGCTTAACACTACTGAAACCGGAGATAAGCGCCGGCCCCATGGGCCACTGGGGCCATAAAAAGATTTAGCATTTATATTACAACAATATAGTTGATGTTTGCGGGCGTAAATATGTTTTGGGCCCGACTCAGGCTCATTTTATTATTATAACTTTGGAGAGCATTTAGCACAAAAACAAGAACATTTTGATACTTCAGAAACGCGGATATTAAAGCGGCGGGCTCTAATATATTTGCCAAAATGTCCGTTAGAGCCCGGATAATACGCCACAATGCTCGCCAAAGTTATAATAGTTATTTAGTTCAAAAGGGGCTCACAAATTGATTTTGCTCCCTGCCTTAAAATCTCAGACTCTTTTACCACGAAGTTTTTAACAGTTGTTTATTTAACCATTCTTTCCTTTCAAAGTCATTAAATCGACAAATAGTCATGACTAGGATGCGACGTCGATATTTTAATAGAAACATATGAATTTTATAAATTTTAAATTTTCAACTTAGTGGAGGAAATACTGAAGAATGTCTTAAAAGTGACGTTTAAGGAGCTGATTTCTTTGGGAGATAACCTCGGTGGGATAAATTGGTGTCCAGTCCGTGGGAAGTCAGATACAAAACTAAGATGATTGCCAGATATATAACAGTCTTGTGGAATAATTTATCTTTGTTGTATAAAGCTTATTGTCAACATATGGTTAATTTTGTAACCAATGTCATCTGCGCATGTACGATTCTTTTGTAAGCATCCAAGATTAAAGTAAAGATTAACAACGAGTTCGGTTCTGATGACTTTTGTTTCAAAAAAGCAACTTCATTTTTAAAAAGTTAAAAAGAACTAATAAACGAGTGGTTGATGTACTTGCTTTGTATGTCTATATATGGCTAAGGGTATTCACATATCAGGCAACACGTATCACGCGGTATTTTATGCTTGGTATCACTGCAATGCAATGTTTATAGATAAAAAGGCAGTATTTTGTTCCGGCTCGATAATTGATTTCTAGCTTTTTGCCATCCGTAATGTGTTTTACACATGAACGCCGGCTTTTTCTTATCGCCCGCACTTTTTCCATTCACTTCTATCAATAGCTATCGATAACCCGTTGCCGGCTCAATAAGAATTTACTAACAAAAAGATTTATTCACGCCAGGTGCAACGCTACCTCAGAGATAAGGTTTTCATGCATTTATCTAAATCCAATGATCTCCGAAAATCAATTTTATAATTCCCCACGGCTTCGGAAAGTTTGGCGGAAGATATTTTATCATAAATGACATAAATTTTGTTCCGCCAATTTAGCAAATAAAAGCCATTTTTGATGAAAGACTTCGTTAATTACACTTAATGTTAAAGCTTCTAATATGTTTACTCAAAGAATAGGACTTTTCAAAACAACTAATGAAATAGCTAGAATATTTAAAAAGATGAAGTAAACGGTTGCTTCAAATATTTTGACTGGCGCAGAAGTCGTGTAACACAGAGCAACTGCTCAGGGCTGAAAGCAGCAAGGGCGAAAGCTTCTCTGATTTAGTCATTGATTATAGGTTTAATGAAAAAAAAATCATGCTGGTTTCAGCTGTATTTTCAACACCACTGTAGATCTAGAGACATCTGCAAAAACTAAAAAATTGACCCAAATGTTTTTTTGATATGCTTCCTGGTACCTTGCTTGTTATAAAAAAATAGCTTAGGTCTTATTGTCCACACTACACCGTTTTCAAACAAAAACGGAAGTGTTTTGTTCCGTTTTAAAAAAGATTCGCGACCACATTTTTTGGCGAAAACTGTGCGAAAACAATAAGTGTGGTCGCGAATCTTTTTGAAAACGGAACAAAACAGTTCCGTTCACATTTTTGTTTGAAAACGGTCTAGTGAAGACGGGGTCTTAGTCTTTCTGAAATATTCTTTTTGTGACATATACAAAATATTTCATTGCTTCTCGATCTTACAAAACTAAAAACAATCATAATTAATTTCTTAAGAAAAATTGCCATTGATTTCAATTTAGGTCTTTAGGATCACTGTTAACGTTGATTCACATTTAGAGTGCGAAAATACACTCTTTTTTATTAAAGCTAAAATGAGCAGCCAAAAAAAAGCCATTTAAAAACAAGATCAGGCTGAGGCTGTATCAGAAAAAGTATAAAAGTTTCTAGTTAGAACTCAGTTACTAAATCTTCAAACGGTTCACAAAAATAAGAACAAATCAAGAACAAATTGAGGCTGATTAAGCAAAAGAAAGAGCAATGAGTCGGCAAAACTTATTGCCCTTGTTATCATAAAAGAGCGTATAGTTTGTTTTCCGCTGGCTTCTTGACCAAACTAATTTCCCCTTAAAAACTGAAAAAAGAATAAAATGTTTTATAGTTTTGCATTAGTGTAGTTTTATAGATTGTTTATTAATCGGAAGCTTTCTAATCCTTAATAACCGTGTATTGTCTTGTACATATACAGAACTCGGAAGACAAGAATTTTTATTCTCACAAAATACAAATATACAGTAGTCAGTACTGTTTTCTACGGGTGTAGCACTGTTTAGATATAAAGAGAAATATGAACTCTTTACTGTAATAAAACATTTTTTGGGACTTAAAAAACTTTTAAATATTACCTTTCAAAAAAGAAACGCTTACCCAAGAAATCAAACCTTTACTCGCAAACTTACCTTCACTTGTAACGGTTTTAACAAGCACGGATAAAAGAAACAGAGCTGCTACTGATTTCCACGTGATTCGCAGGTCCATGGTTTCAACTCGACCAATATTGACAGAATGATCACTAAATGAATAAAGGAGAATAGATTTGATCGCCTTTTATAATTTGACTGAAAGTAATGGAATAACTTCTAATTTAGGAATAACATCTGCAGGAGGAAGCCGGTATTTGTTTTAAAGAAAAACTTTTTACAAAAGACGTAGGAAGACAAAGACGTAAATCACCGTTTTGTTTGATTTATCATAGCTAAAGAAAGCCACTTAAGATAAAAGTGTGGTTTAGTCTTGTGATGCTTGTTTTGATAAGAAGTTGTTAGTTTTAAACTAACTAGGAAAAATTGGGTATGAAGCAATTTCGCATTTCATCGCTGATTCAAACACTAGTGTACACACCTAAGTGTCTTGCATGAAGTCTCTCAAGCCAGATACTGAAACAGACAAAACTATACTGATACAAGGCGCTCTTTTTGTAGGAACAAGTAAATTTTACAGAGGCACAATGTTCTTAATTTTTTGGCTGTAAGTTCAGAGTCAACTTATTCTTGCTTCTGTGAGCGGTTTGATATTTTTCTTTGTTCCTATTCTTGTACAGGATTGTTGAAATATACCATGACTCATGAGCAGCAATTGAACTTTTAAAATTCTTAGTCGTATGAGGCGCTTCTAATATTACTATAGTAAACATAATGTTAAAAGAAAACAGTGCTCTTTTGGTTTTACATAAATTGTAAGATTCAACAAAGTTTTAACTAGAAAAATTTTCACTTTTTACTGCCTCAACCAAAATCAGGTGTTTGGAAAGTCTGATATCCATTGTTCTTATAAAGTTTTGATAAAAAGCTTGTACTTAAGTTGTATGATACGTGTTTTTAACGATTGTAAAAAGGAAGAGTTTATATGTTTAGAAAATTTCTATGTTTAACTCAAATAAGGAAGTTAAACTTTGCGTGTAAATGTATAATAATGTAAACCGGCTACCAAATGTCATATTAAACTAAAGTAATTTGATTTTAGTTCTTAGTCGTTTCAGTAAAGGCGGAGTTTTGTTTCAAACTAAGACAAATGATCGAATTAAGCTCATTTTGATATCGCCAAGTGCTTGATGAGTAGTTGGGCAGATGGGCGCTATCATAAAAGTCAAACTTTCTTAAGAAAAGCTATTCTTGAGTTCATCTAATGACTACGACTGTCAATATTTTGTTGGCTTCATTGAAAATTATGGTTTATGATTAAGTTCAGATTTTAATTGTTAGAACTACAACGAATTTTGATTTTCGGTCGAAGGACTGACAGTTGTACATACTATAAAAGACCAACTACCAGCGTTCACTGTTGGAGATAAGATTTATATATTTCGCGGAGTAGTAAAACTAAATCTGATTGAAATAGGCCGAATGAATCGTTAGGGTTTTTTTTATGTGTTCTCTAGTATAAGCAAAAGGAAAAAATCTTTTGGCTCAAATATGCGATTTTGGCAACACAATAATTAAGAATCAAGTTTAATTTTTGCGTTAGCCTGTGCAATATTGAGTGTATGAACTTTGTAAAAAACTGTCAAACTCAGTGGTTCAGTCGCATTACTGTAAAGACATGCAAATTTTGCGTCTTTTGAAAAGTAGTATGTATATATGTATGTAAACTAGATTTTTAGTTTGTGAATTACCTTTTTAACTATACCGGTTTACTCAGTGAACTTGCCAATCAATCCTTAAAAGGTACGTTGTTTTGTGATGTCTTTGTTGTTCATTTATAAATAACATAAACACCATTTTAAAACTTTGTTGGCAAGGCACTTTAACTTGAGCCGAATCATAGCAAAATAGAGCACAAGGAAATGTTTTTGTGCCAAGTCGCGTCGTTACCATTAACATAAATTACCGACATGGGTTCTCAGGCAAACAGTCTTGTTTAGTATATAAACGTGTTTCCCTACATTATTAACATTTTGGTCACGAAGAGAGACGTGACATAATGTAGAATAAGCGGCTCAGAATTAAAGCCTGTGGAAAAATTGAAAAAATCGCGATACAAAACTAATTGCAATTCTGAACCGGTGATTCCACATAATATTGCTGGCCTTGGGAGAAAATATATATTTCTCATACTGCATACTGGCTCCGTGGCTGCGTCACTCCGCCAATATATGAAATAAAATATATTTTCTCCCAACTAGCAGGCAATATAAAGTGGAATCACCTGCTCAGAATCGCAATTGTTTATAAAGTTTTCAATCTAGCTTTTGTCAACTCTAATATATAGATGAATACATTACTACACTCTCAGTTTATTATAAGATAATTGTTTCTCGAACCGAGGCTGGACATTTTTTGGCCAATCGTACTAGTATTCTAAGTTTTTGAGAATATCGTTGACACAGAATTTTTGTTTTTTAAAATGACTGTGGTATCAGATCTGTATATATGGCTTTGCTGTTTGTAAATTAGAGTGCCGACTGCAATACATACAAAATTATTTTCTTAACAAAAGTTGTGCCTCAGCTTTACTCTCAAAATATACTTATAAACTGGTCGGTTTTAACCCTTAACAAATTGATAAATGGCGGGAAAGGTTGTTCTACCATTGCGATCCAAAGGGCTGTTTCATAGATTATTCGTAGGTTTTCAGTGAAAAAGTGTTCTTTAACAAAACATGGGTTTTCTGCATGCTTTTCTGGCTAAATTAAGTCTTGATACTAATAGTAATGAACTCATTGTCAATTATAGATCAGGAAAGCTATTTCGTCCAGCGCTAATTCAAATAGCCAGTGATGCAGAAAGTCGCATTATATTTTTTGTCCAAACGAAGTGGGAGCGAGAACGAAGCGAGGTCCCACAGGTAACAATGTGTATCACCTGCTTTGCAGGGTAAATTACGTATAACTTCAATACACAAAGCAACTCATTTATCCTTTTAAGTTCAAAATTAATCTCAATTTAAGGTCTTGTCCTCTGAAACAAACGAAACGCAACTCGAAAGACTTTCAGCAATCATGTTATATTTGTTTTATTCTTTTAATAAAATAATTAGATGTCGAATTTAATTGATTATTTTTGGTTAATAATTCATTTCAACCTCTGAGGCACTAACCCAAATGTCTGAAATCGGAAGAAAACAGCTCCTAGTTGTTCAAAAGCAGATTTTATTTAAAACGTGCACTCATTAAGTATTACGGCCCAGCCTACTTGTAATCTGTGTTTTTGTTCAGTTCGGTCTTACAGGAAATGATTTGAATGAGGTTTGGGATTAATAAGTTTTACATTTTTAACTGAAATCCAAACAGAGAATGATAAAAACATCGTACTCGTTTTTTAAAGAATAAACTGCTGCTTGAATGTTCCTTTAACCTAAGTTTATAGTTAATCAGATTTTAAAGCCCAGGCCTGATCAGTTGTGATTGAGCATAGCTTGTATATTTTTGTTCCTTATAATATGTCACTTATGTACATAGACCTAAAGTTAAAGTGCATATGACATAAAAGTTTTTCTTTTTGTTTTTAGTGGTTGCATATGTGTATAAAATCACTGTGGTATTAAAAAGTCTTAATAGTATACATAAACATGTTTTTTGAGGCCGTAAAATTCCTAAATTTTGTTGAAAAAGTGTCCCGGTGACTGGGTTCTAATTAACATCCTGTGACGTCAAGTTGTTTACCTCGCGCAACCACATTTGCGATTCCAGTGGACATCAGTTTTTCGCTCAAAACGGGTATGTCAAACGACAAAATTCTTGTTAAAAAGATGACATACTGTGAACAAAACGTAGAATCCATATATTTGACATATTAAACTACAAGAAACAGTAAAAAACATTTTTATGTCATAGACACTTTAAGAACTTTAAATAAGAACGGAGAGTAAAAGGTTACAATAGAATATCTTATTATTTGTAGTCAGGCACTTATCATGTTTCTGAGCACCTGCAAAGCTAAGAGTTCATTATTGATCTCAACAAGCCCATTTACACGTCAACGTTATCATTTACACCGGGAACAAAATGCCGGGTGACGGATGTCTCGATCATCAGTTTATTTTCATTTTTAAAAAATACACTAGATACCATCAATTTGAATTGCAGGAGAATGTTTTATTTTTGTTGATAAAAAGGTTATATTTTTCTTTTCGAAAGTACTTTTAAGAGATAAACTAAATTTAGTTGTTGTTTGCACTGAGCTAAAACAACAACTTAATAAAGTTTGCCATTTTAATATTTTAATCCTAATGATGCGGCAAAAACAAGAGCAATAATGAGTAGGTTTTATACTTGAACATGTACCGCCAAACACAACGAACCTTTCCTGAATGAGCACAATCCCCGAATAAATTTTTTACACCAGAGGTAATTAAACACGTCATTTTTGCTTTTCGGAACTAAAACAAGACAAAGATCTTTTACCCATAGAATTGAAAATATCTAAGCTTGAATAATTTTCATAGGTTGTGAGTAAAAATTGAGATTTCAACGGGATTCCAAAGGGATCTTTGGCACATATTTATTGCTTACTGGCCTGAAGGACACAGCTTTAATTTGTTTTTATTGAAAGGAGAAACAAAACAAACTATTTTCCCGAGCTACCATAAATTATTTAAAGTTTAGCACAGAATGCCTTTGATTTTGAATTTAATTCCAATTCAATTCAATAGTGGTTTTTGTTGTTGTCACATGTAGTCTGATTTTGCCTTGCGTGTCTTGAGGGCAATTCATATAGTTTTTTTAAGCTCATGGAGAGCTTTGGGATGGTTGGGGAATCAGGCTGTCGGGAGTAAACAAGAGAAAATTTGTAAGCGCTTTCAGATTGTCTCAAGGTCGGTAGACGCATTCACTCATTTGTTAAATGGTTGTTATGAATGCTCTTGTTCGACTACCAATAAAAGACGTTCAAAATGTCACATGATATTTTGGTGTTCGGTACATATGTCTTCGACCAACCAGCACACTTGGTTGATCGCACGTTGATCAACCTCGAATATTACGTTTGTAGCGTTCTGATTGGTTCACTCAATATTGATTATCAGCTCATATAACGAATGACCATATATGGAAACTAGCTAACAATGTCGGTTATCTGATTATTAAAAATTTTTTGTCATTTTCAAGTATTGGAGAATTCGGAGAGCTCATAAAATTTAGTAAAACAATTATTCCATTCGCGCATGTTGGATATGTGATGATTACAGCCAACTTGGCGCTATACGCACCTCGTTGGCTATTTACCATCTCATATCCAAGGCGTAGTTTTGGAATTATTGTTAAAGATACTACAGCTCCCTCACATAGTATCTTTTTTACTCCAAGCTGAGCTTACCACAGGATTCCTTTGATTGAGTTGAAACTTTTAGTTCCTGAAGTTTACTTTACAAAAACTGCGAATGAGCAATTGAGAATGGATAAAAAAGAATATTATAGAAAGAAATGTAATTGGAATGCGTTCGGTGTGTAGGTATATATAGAAAGAATTAAGAGAAAAATAACATATATAAGCCCTTGGCGGGATTCGAACCCCACATCTTCGGTTTACTAGTCCGACGTGTTAATCCCGCCAAGGGCTTATATATGATTTTTTTCTCTTATTTCTTTCTATATATCTACACACCGAACGCATTCCAATTACATTTGTCAAAAAAGAAAATTAGACCGGGAGATCGAGAATCATATTGGAAACTGGGAAGAGGAAATGGACGCGCAAACGGAAGCCAAAAAGGAATTGTGGCCTTCAGCCACTCGTCCCAATTCCTTTTTGGCTTCCGTTTTTCATCCATTCCCCATTCCCAAAAATACAGGTGCTTGGTTTTACAAGAAATAAATGGAACTGTTAAAAAATATTTGTTCAAAGTTGCTTCAATTTAATTTGGATTTAATGTTTTGCATTTCTACTTGCTGTAACCACATGCGCCTCAAGCGCTTACTGTTTTGTATATCTTGGGCTTACAGATGTGAAAACCAGGGAATCGTTGGGCGGGCGGGCAATCCCAATCGGGATACATTTGAGTTTTTATCAGAGGCAGTACTCATTATGTGAAGTGAAAGTCCATAGTATGTTTTGTAATCCTGACGTTGATGTTTTCCACATTTGAACATTATACTGTCAATGTCCCTTGCTTGGTCGCAAGGTGGATGAAATAGACACCACAGTCATGCATGTTTAAGTTTTAAAAAATTCTAGCCTGCTTTCACTATAGCTAAGCTTTTTGCAGGCAAAATGTAACAAAGCAAATGTTTATGTACAACTAAAATAGAAATAAATGGCAACGGAAATAGAAATGGCATACATGGCCTACTAATATTTATCTGCACCAAATCGGTGTGGCTTCATGGCTCATTCGGTTAGACCATTGCACCAGTATCGCAGAAATAACAAATTCCACTCCCGCGGAAATCTGGATTTTTTTCATGGGATACCTCTTCGCAATTTCGCAAGATTGTATTATATCATTAAGATTTAAGTTGGTCCACAAATTCACAAATCAGCAAATTTTTAGTATGATATGACGTTAACGCAATGGAGATCTATTTAAATGTTTTCCATCGATCTTTATTTTTAATACTATTTGATGCAACCAATTGCAGCATGTTCTTAAGACATATTTTCTTACAAAAGGAACGACAAAAGTTTTCTGTACCAGCACCGCAATCGCAACGACACTAAAAGTAGCAACTTTCACACTCCCGTGCCTCGGACATTCGTCAAACAAAGACATTCAGTTTCACAGAAAAGTCTACAAAGAAGCTGCTATTTTAAAACTGTAAGGATTGAATTTATTATGCCGAAGTAATGTGCATGGTAGGTTAAAAAGATTTGTGTCAGCCGCGGTACTTGATATTATTTAGCTGGTTCAGTTTGTCCGAACTGTGACGTAATAACTGTGTACTGCCCTATTTAGCCACAAGAATTTCGCAGCATTTCACTTTGATACAAAAAAGGTTTCTGGTTTTTATATAATCTAATTTTTATCTGAGACAAAAATTTTATGGTTTTTATAGGTTTTTATTTTGTTCTATCTTATGCATGTCTCGATTAATTTTGGGTTACTATTCCCATATGCTGGGTACTGTTCTTGAGTGGGCCGGGCATAAACTTTATTGAATGCTTTCGATGTGAACTATGGTTAAGCAACAGGTGCAATCTGTGGTATCTCTGATGGTTGTATTAAAATATGAATGTTCAAAAGGTTCTGGTGAGGCTTCTCTTGATAATGCTGGAAACCCTATCATCCATCCAAGGATACTGCTGGATTTTACAGTTAACTTCAGTAAACTGAAAAAGCCACTGTGTACAGCGGTAGATGTGAACTAGCCATGCATTGTATTGGTATTTACAAAATGTAGGTAGTAGGTAGAACATGTACGAGAGGTCATATGTTTAAGATCAGACCAAAAGTCACTCACACGAACTATTTGAAATACTCTTTTTTTCATCACTATATCAATGACTGGAATAATTTACCTGGTCACATTTTGCAATCCCTCTGTTTTCACTCTTTTAAAACCTCATTAATGAATCATTTAAGATTATAACCATTATTTTGCATTACATTCATCACTTTATCTTAGCAGTCAATGTATTTTATACATATTGATAACCGCTCTTCTTCCAGCATGTATTGTAATTGTAATTGTTCTTGGATGACAGTCTTAGAATGGGAAGTTTCCCCCTACTGTCATCCTGTTGTTATGTACCATATCATCGAACTGTAATTAAATTAAATTAAATAAAACAATTTTAAAATCGAACGGATCTAGAGTTGTGCATGGCTGACCTATATGTAACATCAGTTCAGTGAAATTAGTTGCCCTGACAAAGCTAAATAAAACCTTAAAACAAACCAGTAGATTTTTTTGTTGTCGATATTTTTAATACACTATCATAGGTAAACCTGAGCCCGCAGTGTGGTGGCCGGGGCAGGAATTTGCGTCAGTCTGCCGTCTGATAATGCATACACTTCCTCGGAGACTTTACAGTTTACGACAGTCAACATGTCAAGCAGGTGAACATCTCTGTGAAGTTCACTTATAACATCGGCAAGGATTCTAACATAGACGGAGCCTTCCGAAGGCAATCGCAAAGCAACGTAGCCAGGCGTTGTTGCAAATGCTAAAAGGAAGTCGGCTCCTTTAGGACACGCTGAACGAGCAAGGGACGAGTCGGCTTGTAAAGCGGATCCATCACTCTTAACTGAACAGTCTAAAGCAGAAAAGCTATTCACAAAATCCCATTGTTCATCCCAGCTTCTTCCTCGACAAGACTGGATGAAGAATAATTTCGGTTTAGCTTTCAAACTGGTGAAAAATAAGAAATATTATTAGTTAATACACTAGTAATGTGCATAAAAACCGAGAACGAATAATATAAAAAATTAATGAATACTTCATTTTAAAATGTTAACTGCGAAGGAAGTTGTTGCCAACTCCTAATAGCCCGATGATAATGTTTAATCGCTCGATTACTCAGATATTTGCGTGAAAGTTTATTTTGCAGAGAGAGAAAAATCCCCGGAAAAAGGTTGAAATCGGCAAATCTCAACCTACATGTTGAGCCAAGCCCGGGTCATAAAAGTCAGGCGCTAACCACTACACTCCAACCTGACTTCCCTATATGAAAAAGAAAAGATAGAAATTTGGTTATTTTGGTCTGCCTCTTCCCCCTCCTTCGCATTGCAACATATCTTATAGTAGATGAAAAATTGAAATTTACCTTGGGCAGCTCTGGGCATCAAATTCGGCCATAATTTCCTCAATTCCAACCGTTTTCTCGTCTACTCCTTCGATGAGATCGTTTTCACTGCCGTGTGACATAATTATACATATAAATGCGTTGAACCTGAAGCATACAAAACGTAGCATAAGTCGTAACGAATTAAGAAACGATTTGATTAATGGAGGTGCTAGGCGGGCATGAGGGCTGGTGTAGTTGTAACGAATTAAGAAACGACTTGATTAATGGAGGTGCTAG
>JAOBRB020213033.1:0-12086 GCA_027575285.2 Zoanthus pulchellus
TGAATCGAGCGAGATGGAGAGTGGGAGTGGGAGAGATTGCTGGCAGAGTGGGGTAAATTCCGGCCACCCTCGTTTACGGGGATAAAACCGGATCAAAACTGGGTTGATGATGAAAAAAAGAACTTCAATTTTTTCTTTAGTGTTGATGTTGTTAACTAAACAAAATAACTTTCTAAGAGGCAAAAACGTTTTTTGTACGTTTCAATTTGTTTGTGTCAGTACATTTGTTAATGTAGAGTTTTGTACCTGACAAATAAATCATGTTCTAAAACCCAAGGAAGAATTAGGAGAATCTGAGAGCAGATCAGTGAGAGCCCAAGACACAGATGAGTGTTATTACTTGCTTGAGAATTGTCTTAACCAGTCAATAAAGAGTGAGCCTGAATGTTAGCAACCGTGGACAGCTGTTTTGGCCTTGTCCACGGATGCTAACATTCAGACTCACTCTTTTTTTAAGGGTTTTCAGTACGGGCTTAGTCCCTCTGACCCGCGAGGCCATAGTGCGCTATTTAGTGGCTGCATCATTACCAGCACGCATGTGCAACACAGCCGTATTTTATATTCCAGCCACATCCTACAAGCATTACGCTTCTATACATTGCAGTCAATGAAGGCTTTGAAAGCATATTTTATTTTAACTAGCAGTAATCATAGATTAGTGAATTGCGTTCGATAGTCTAAAGGTTGGATAGGATGGTAATTTTTCTAGCACCGTACTGGAAGGATTGAACTTAGTCCTGTGTAAAAACAGTTATCAACGCACAAACAAGAAGTCAAATTTAATGAAAATAATAAACTGTTGTGTAATTTCATGGGAAGCTTACATGCCATATTGGCTCAAACGACCCACACCCAGACCCTCTTGGAGAAATCCAAGATGGCGTCGATTTGGATCAACCACAAAATCGAGATTTTTTCCACCTGTGCAAGAGTATGATAGCTTGCATACTTTAACCCTTCCAATCAGTTATCAACACTCAGCTTCTCCTTACATAACAAAGACAAAATAAGACATGTGGTCGTGAGAAATGAGAATTGATCAAACAAATCAAACAACTGAAGATTAAAAGTGAAATTCTCTTAAACTTGTTCAATGAAAAGTATGGGATCAAGTTGGGAGAACTTAATAATTCAACCGGAACTGAAAGGGTTAGTTTTTTTTTTGTAAAAGCTGTAAATTTTCACAATTTGGAGGCAGCCAAATATCATTTTATTGCTCGCGTAATTTCTGTGCTTCGTAGCACTATGAGAACACAGTTTTGGCCATCAATCAAAGCCCAGTGAGCACTTTGTTTATTTTCTGGAATAAAATGCAACAAGGTAAGTACAAGTTTTCAGAGTTTAAAAAAATATACCTGTTTACCAAAGTGTTAAATTATATCCTTTAAAAAAAAGGCTTTATCCTTTTTATGAGCTTAGTGGCCCATGGGGCAGGCACTTATCTTCGGATTCAATAGTATTAAGCGGATAAGAGTCTTTAACTCCCCCTGGACGGGACACTAATCCATCGCAGGTTAGCTCCCAGAAGACGCTGGTACTCATTTACCTACCCTGGGAGGATGGAAAGCTGAGTTGGCTTAGGCGGAAAAGAAGGTCACAAATATTTGAATCTCGATTAGACTGGAAAGCAGAGATCCAACTACGTCCGCAAAGTAGCTCCAAAAGTATTTTACTTTTAGTTTGAATGAACAAACTTTTGTTTTTTGAAATTGAGAACTTCATCAAGAATCACTTGATATGTCTATTTTCCGCTAGACCCTTACATTGTATAATCATGATTATAACTTTTGTTAATGTATCAGCTACACATAATCTTATTACTCTACTGTTTAAGTATAGTCTCAAGACCATTGTCCTCAAGCAATTAGTCGCATAAGCATTTTTTAGCTTCACTTCATTGGTCCTGTTTCAAGCCACCTTAACAGTTTCTATAGCAACAAGACGCCACTATAGTGAAAGTAATAAGACTGGCAGAGTTGATGGAGATGTGTTGTTTCACTGAGGTTTGGGTAAGTGATTCATGAAACTTCAACCCACTGTATTGCTAGCTAAATCCTTTTCAGCCTAGTGGCTGATGGAGCTGGCGCTTAAAGCTCCGGTTTTTGTAGTGTTAAGATTACTACTGGTATCTATATTGCTAGCTAAATCCTTTTAAGCCTAGTGGCCGATAGAGCCGGCGCTTATTTCCCGGTTTCTGTAGTGCTACTTTAAGTGGATGAGAGTCTTTGACTCCCCTATCCATTGCAGGTTAGCTCACAGCAGAAGCTGGTACTCATTTACCTACCCTGGAAGGACGGAAAGCTAAGTTTGCTTAGGCGGAAAAGAAGGTTACACAAATACTCGAATCGCGGCAAACTGTAAGGATCGAACCGGGGAACTCGTGGTTGGAAAGCAGAGATGTTATAAACTGCGCCAACCATATTCGCCATGTATTGACATTTAGATTATATTCTGAATAACAAAGGTGTTCTGTAACAAGTATAACCATCTACATGAAAAAATTACTTGATTCTGATTGGTTAAGAGAGTGCAATTACTTTGTAATTCTGTGCAGACATTTGTAATTTCGTGCAATTGCAACTTCAAAAATTAAAATCTGATTGGATAATAAACTGATAAGCCAATCAAAAAGCAGACGTTTCTATGACAACAATGGAGAGATTTCGTAGAAAAAATCTTGAAAACAAACAAAATGGCGTAAAGATAATGTTAATCTTAACTCAGATCTAACTAACAAAGGGCTAAACTTGAAACATATGAGCCTAATTCCATTGCACATTCAAGTTTTATGACATTGTTTTTTAGAAATATTTACAAGAAGAAAGCTCCCTTGTTGAAGGAATAACTGGGTTTCACGATGCTGTGAGGAAATGTAAGTATAAAGAATCACGGTTTGTACGCCTTCTGGGAAACGTAATGTCCTTGACAAATTAAAATTTCAGGTCCGTCGTACACTCAGATCGTGACTCACATGCTAAGGTATCGTATTCTCGATTGAAAAATAAAGGACCTGGTGCTAAAGTGTTTGTGCATGTTTGTATTTTTCCTTCTGTTGTTCCAAAAAATTGTAACAAAATTTTTCTTTTGTTTTCTGCCTTTTTTTCCTTTGCTTCAAGAAACATCAGTGTGTGGTCTGTTCTCCAAAAAAGGGAAGAAAGTTGGTATTTTGCTGTTCGAATTTATCTTACAGTATTTCCTGTACATCGAGATCTTGAAAATGTTCTGCATACCTGGAAATTACCTGCAATTTTGCATTGAGGAAAAGGAAGAACCACAAACAGTTTGTCTGTTATATATCTTGTTATATATACTGACCTTGATAGCCTAGTTGGTAAAACGCTAGTTTATCATGCTGGAGACTTGGATCCAATTCTCGGCCGGACCAACACTCAGGGTCTTAAAATTATTGAGGAGTTCTAAGGGATTTTCTTTGTCTTAGTAATCTGTAAATACTTTGACCTTCACGTTTTCTCGGATAAGGGCGTTAAACAGTAGGCCCAGTCTCTGGCTCTCTACCGAGGGAGTTAAAGAACCCACACATTTGTCGAAAAGGTTACTGTAGTGTTCCCGGTAATAAAGTTAAGCAAGGGTTTGAAGGGATAAATTCCAATTTTTACTTTTTTTTCTTTTTGAAACCAGTTATACTTGGAAACATTTCTAAGGCCATGATTGCATTCAAACCCACGCTCTTGCAAACACATAACGGACGCTCTATCCGCTTAGCTCCAAGGAATCTTTGAAGAGCGAGGTCATTTATTACGTTCTTATAGACTTGTGAACAGCAACCACAGATACTACATTCTTCATTCCCTAAAGAAAGGGGATTGATTAATATGTATACTGGCCGGCAGTATGCAAATCTGCGTTATCGTACGAGTTTATTAGTTTTTAGTAGTACTGTATGTAAATGAACAAAATTTACCTCAAAGTTGGGAGGCCGAGCCACAATATTAGAAGCTCGGCATTGCCTACAATTAGTGACGCATATAAACGTTAAGAAATAAACCTATTTTTGCGCTCAACTTATTTTGGAGACCAGCTAGGGTGGTGATGTGCTATCTTTTCGTCCCTATTCTATAGGCTATTTGGGTATGGAATTGAAAAGAGGAATTCCATGACCTCACTGACCATTATTAAGCAACCATACCTTATTATTTAAGAAGTACCAAACAAAATCATTTATACTGAATTTTACCAAAAATCAGCTGCAAAACTTATTTCAAGACACTTTATGAAATCCAAGTAACTCAATAAAGCATGTAGTGAGAATTATGACTCCAAAAAATATAAAAAAAGTGTTAATTCCAACTTAAAATCTTTTAGCTTTTGTATTACTGACAGTGCTCTACACCTTGGCATGAATTTTAAATACTAAAGGTTACAATCTTCTCAGTGAAACTTTAATTGCCACCATTTCCTGTGCATACAGTAGGAATATTGGATATATATTTAGTAAAATTTTACAATCTCACAAGTTTTCATCTATGAAAACACAAATATAATCCAGATGTATTAATTGTTACTTTTACTAGTGACTATGTAAGCATCACTTTTCGCTGAGTTTATGCTGTCTGGACGAAATTGAATTAAATTCTAAACCAAGAATGGCCAACCTTTTCACATTTCATTTAAGAAATAAAACATTTTTTCTGTGCCTTCATAGCGCTATGAAAACCGAGGTGCACGTTTGGGAGAGTTCGAGAGCTGATCAGTGAAGCACGAGACGCAGTCGAGTCGAGGCACAGAAAAGATGTTTTATTTCTTTTATAAAATATTATTCCATTCTCAGGACTCTGAGAAAGAGAATTACAACCGCATTGTAATTTGTGTTTATTTCATGATCATTTTACAAAATCTCCTTACGATTACTAGCTAATACGTCATTTTTATGCTTCATTGGCCCATGAAAACACACCTCTCGGCCAATAAAAACCACTGTACTATCTTAAATATTTTATAATTTGTGTTGAAAAGTTTCTTTAACCTTGATAAGTTTATTAATGCAGAACTTGTTCTCACTCTTAATTCTTTTTCTTTTGATGGTCGTTATTTTAAACAGATCAACCGTGTAGCTATGGGCACCAAGATGGGACCCAGTTACGCTAATTTATTTGTGGGTTTCGTTGAAGAACTTATCTTCAAACGATACCCAGACCGTAAACCCGAATTCTTTGGACATTACATTGATGATAGTTTTGGTGCTGTATCTTGCCACAAACTTGACCTGGAATCTTTTATTTCTTATGTTAATTCTTTTCACTTGACATCTCGGTTAAAATCGCTGACAATTATCTCACTACCAGCGTTCATTACAAACCTACTGACTCCCACTCATATTTATTTTCTCATCCAAAGCATACCCTCAATTCTATTCCCTTTTCACAACTTTTACGTTTAAGACGTCTTTACAGTGACAACAATGTTTTTTTTAACAAATGTATTGAGATGTGTATTTTTTTATTAACCGACAGTACCCGGCAGCTATTGTTGACCGCGCTAGTCACGAGGCTTTTTCTATCGATCGTATTAGTGCACTTGCACCGCATTCCGTTTACCAAACTTTTCACCCCGTCAATAACACAATTAAAAAGCCATTGTTAATCGCAATTTCAATTTGCCCAATTCAGATTCCAGCACTTCTAATATTTTCAGTAAACGGCCGCTTTTTTCTTTTAAGAAAATTTGATTAAAGAAACATTGCTTTCTAATAAATACTCTGGCACTTTTCGCTGCTCTCGGAAACGATGTCTAACGTTTCCCTTTGTTGCTTCTCGTACCTCTGTTAAGGACCCCAAGTCCACTCATAATATCACTAACCATTTTGATTGCACAACCTCTAATATCATTTATTGCATTCAATGCCCTTATTGCAAAAAGTTATACATCGGGGAAACTGACTGCCATTTAGGTGATCGCATCAGAAATCATCTTTATGACATAGGCAAGAATGTTCTACCTAAACCTGTCTCTCGCCATTTTAATTCTTCTAGTCATTCTATTTCTAATTTTGTTGCATTCAGTCTTTCTGTAATCAACTTCGGTAACGAATGTCGCCAGTTTAAAGAAATGTGACTAATGCACTCTTTGGGCACGCTTCACTTTCTGTAAACCATCTGTCGTCCCGGAAAATTGAAAAAAAAAATTCTTAAATTTTTTTTTATTTTAACATTTTATTCACTCATCTCTCTCCTTTTATTTCCTTGTGTTTTTTTCCATCCTCATCTCATGTTGTCACCTTCATTTGCCTAACTATAAACCACCTCTATTTGTTTTTCATGCATTCGCTCCGACGAAGGAGTCCAGTCCGAAACGACAGCAAAAAAATTATTTGCACTTCGGTTTATAATTTATCTATTTTTAAAAAGAACTGGCACTGTTTTCCCGCCAGTGCTTGACTGCCTTTGCTAGGTGACCAACTGCAGATTAAACAAATATTGCAAGCCATTGGCGTAACTTGAGACCTTCTGAACTGGATGACTAGCTATTTAGCAAACAGAAACCAGTTTGGAATTGTAAATGGCTGTACCTCACAGACAAAGGCTGCCACAAGGCTCCTTGCTGGGCCCAATATTCTCTACCTATTATGTAAATAACCTTCCTGAAGCCATTGCTGAAGGGAAAGTGGCCAAGTATGCTGATGATGCAACACTTTTTTTTGCTTGGGGACAATGTGGAAGAGGTTATTGACAAGTTTAAATAAAGCCCTCTCAAGTATCAATCAATGGTGCAGAACTAACAAACTGACGATACATTCAGAAAAATCAGAATGTATGATTATGACTCAGAAACTTTTATGGCCTATTTAAACCAGTTATGCTTGGAATTAAAGTCCTTAAATTTGTTAATGAAACTAAGTGTTTAGGCATTACAATAGACAACCAACTATCTTGGCACAGCCAATTTGAAGTACTTTGTAAATCATATATTAATTCGGGCATAAACTTGTAAAATAAAATTTAAAACGAGAAGCCATTCCATTCTTGATGTAAAATTTTAAAATAATATTTCGGCTATCCTCCAATAACCATCTTCAGATAATTTTGAAGTACTACAAACATTGTGAGTTTATAAAATTTAACTCAAGGGAATTGATTGACCTTGTTCGTTTAGTGTAGGTCTTTGTTAACAATGCCTGTTAATGATATTACAAGAAAAGAGCACAAACATGGCTTGATGTATAAAGTTATGTGCGGACATGAAGGTTGTGGTGAATTTTATATTGGAGAAACGGGCAAAAGATTAACAGAAAGAATAAAAGATCATAGTGCAAGAGATAAATCATCATCAGTATGCAAACATTCACTTGAAACGGGACACCCACCTGTAAATATTGAACAATTTTTAGTTTTGAATGACGGTTTAAACAATTATAAGAAAAGAAAGTTATCCGAGGCACTGGAGGAACTGAGCCCAGGTCGTCCTCCAACTGCTCGACAGTTTTCGCTTCTTATTTATTTTATAAATTACTTTCGTTTTCAAAAAATTTTGTTGCCTTGCAGAAAACTTTAAAATAGGTGTCTTTCAAAAATGTCGGCAAGAGGTATGGTAATGCCAAAAACAATAAATCTACAGTATGATAAAACATGGATATTTGACTAATTAAAGCGCGCAAAGGGTCCTATCTAAAATGTATTGTTTCTGTTTTGACGAATTAGAGCACGCAAAGGGTCCTATCTAAAATGTATTGTTTCTGTTTTGACGAATTAGAGCGCGCAAAGGGTCCTATCTAAAATGTATTGTTTCTGTTTTGACGAATTAGAGCGCGCAAAGGGTCCTATCTAAAATGTATTGTTTCTGTTTTTCCACTTAATTTTAGTTGCCGCCTATGTGATTGGAATTACCTATCAAACAATTGACGAGAACTGTCTCACAGAATTGCTTGGAGGCATCACAGGTAGGTCCCATTACACTACAACAACAACAACAACAATTTATTCAAAATAATAGTTACATTCCATGTATTACTATTACATGATCAGATTGATCCGCAAATAGAAATGCTTAATCTCGGCGGATCATTTTAGTCAATTGTTATAGACTGTGCATGAGAAATTATTAGTATAATTTATCTTAATTTGTGATAACTAGAGGAAGTAAAATAATGTAACATATAAAACAGAATTTTTCTAGCATTAAATATATTCACCATATGCATGGCATTGCAGTTAGAACTTATGTTTCTTTCAGTGATTTGTTGGACATCAATATAATCGTTATGCTGCTTTGCCTTTTATACGTCTAATTACTCAATGCAACAAGAAGAGCAAATAAATATTTTTACGACTTTTATAAACAAAGACAGTGAAACTCAATAGCCCCTTTGCAAGTTGGGGTCACGTGATCACATCATCTGATAAATGGGTTTGCAGAAATGAAAAGTTTGATTACCAAGTCAACGCTAAAAGTATATATAGGTCAATATACTTTTGGCGTTGAATTTTGTAATCAAGTTTTTAAAATCAAATTTGTAATAAGAAATGAAATAAGTAGATTTAAATTAGTTTCAAATAAGGCATAGTTTCAAGTCTCGACTTGAAAAATGAATGTGAAAATGGTACTAGAGATCAAGGCTTGCTCTCCAGCCATACAAATCGTTGGAAAGTATCTCAGTTTTTGTTACTTTCAGTTTCTACATATTCTAACTTTAATACCTTGGATTTACATCATATTGTCTGGAAATAACTTATTTTCATTTGAAAGGACATACATCCTACCAAAACAACATCTTGGTCACACAAAGTAAAAATTTGGTCAGACATAACCTGGAACAAAAGGTTTACCTTAAATAACTTTAAATTTCTTTACTGAGCTATCACTTGTGCAAAACACAAAAGTAACCTACGGCTGATTTATTAATTAAAACTGACCTTTTAACAAAACTGCCTCTAAGGCATCATGGCACAATTTATCAAGCACATTGTTACCGTAAATTGATTTCATTTTGATCAAGAAATTGTCAGGACGTCAGTCCGACCATAGTTGGAATTTCGTCGGACATTAGCAAATCTTGGTTGGTCAAAGTTCGATGACCGCCACTTGTTTCCAGTCCTGAATTCGTGATCTGTGTAAGTATTACAAACAAAGACTTGGTAAAAGCGAAGAGAAGTTAAAAACTTATCGAGCTGAGTAGTTTTATTCAACATATTTACAAAAATATTCAAAGCATGGCATCATACAATTATTAGTTGTATATATTCAAAGCTACATTTGCAAAGATCTTTCTATATCTGACTGCTGGTTGATTTAAGTAGGCTGTGGTCATGTGACACCAAACTGCAAAGAACATTTTTAGTTAGATTCTTTGTTCTTTGTTGATTGCGTTAAAATTGCTTTAAAGGATGAATTATCGATATAGTTTTCATTATCATTTTTATGGTTATCATTAAGGTTGTGAAGTTATTGTTAGTCCGTACACAAGTGTTTAAGTAAACTTTTAAGTTTTCAAGCTTGTGTGATTGTCTGGTATAATATCTTCTCCTACCTATAACGACTTTGAAGTTTTTGTGAGCTCTAAGTCACATATTGTTTTACCTTAAAGCGACTTTCTCCAAACTTTGGGCATTAATGTTGTTGAAATCCATGTCTCCCAGACAAATGCTATCTGAGTTGTGAACTAGCTTATCGTTGATAATGACGCGATAAGATGTCGAAAAATACAATTTGATATAATTAAATTTTCTTTGAATTTTTGATGGCGAATTCAAGAAAAAGTTTCTCTGAATAGATGTTATTCTGTACTGTGTGTTCAAGGGCAAATCCAGGGATTTTTTGAAAGGGGGGTCTCAGGGGAAAATTTTGTCACATCTTTACCACAGGAAGCCAAATAAACCGTCATCGTAAGAAATAAAATTAAGATTGAAATCGCCCTTCCATCAGGAGAAAAATACTTTAATCTTTTTGGAAAAGTTAATTTGATAATTGACCCCAGGATGACAGGGGGGGTCGCGACCCCCCGACCCTCCCCCTGGATCCGCCCTTGGTGTTGATGTCGTGGGTGTGCTTTTTGTTTCAACAAAATAACAGAAGAACATTGAAGCATGTACAGCGTGTACAGTTTGTTCCTTAACTCTTGTCCGATTCCAAATTTGCAAGTTTTGAGTTCTCTGATATCAGGGCCCAGTTGTTCAAAAGCCGATTAGCACTAACCCAGGGTTAAATGTTTAATCCACAATTTTGTTTCCAATCTCAGAAGAAAAGATTTTAGCTGTAATTTGGGGATTAACAAGACTTTTCCTAGAAAAATCCAAACAGTTCCCATAAATATCCGTTTACCTTTTCTTAAAAAAGAAATTCCTGTATGAATTTTTGCTTAACCCAGGGTTAAACTTAACCAGCCTTTGAACAACTGGGCCCAGAACAACATTTACCGTTGCAACAATTTTTGGTACCCCTCAGTTTTGAAAGGCAAATTTAGAAGATCCTTCTTCCATGTTGTAGCAATAGTGAGATTTTCTTTCAACATTAAATAACCCTATCGTATGGACCGAATTCATAAATATGGCGGCCACGCGGATTAAGACTGGGGCGAACGTGACATCGAGGCATTTTAGGACACAGGTAATTGAAAGTGTCCTAAAACGCCTCGATCCCGTGTTCACCCCAGTCTGAATCCGCGAGGCCGCCATATTTATGAATTCGGTCTATATGTACATCAGCGTTTATTAATAGTGGAGCGGTTCCAACTTCACGTCCACCATCTAGTGAAACCATTTCCTTGAGTTAAACATTGGACGGTAGTATATGTTGCTGTCTGGAAGAATACAAACAGAAAAGCTTTCGTTTTATTGTGTTTCAAGTGCTACCAACTTAATTAGTTAATAAAATGCGAGGAATGATATTCTTTTTATGTAGGGGAAGAACTTCAACAGTGGATCAAAAAAGAGGGATGGTCGATGAAGGAGGAAGGCAAAATCTTCGTTGCTAACCAAGAAGCTCACATCAAGTCCAAAAACATAACGGAGAAAATAGACTTTGAAAGTAGGTGAATTAGTATTATCTTAATCAGAATTAGTTGAGTTTACACTTTCTATTATCATTTTAAGATTGGCACCAAAGCATAAAAACCGATGTACTAGTTACAATCCAAAGAACGTGACTGTGAAATTGTGACAAGTTTACAAATCCCAATGACTTAACAAAGCTACCGCTGGTCATTAAATGTCTTTACTTGGTGTCTTGCAGATTTAAAACTTTAAAAAGGTCTTAAATTTTCCGTTAATGATTGTAACTGTTAATGAGTGTAACTGTTAATGAATGTATCCGTTAATGATTGTAACTTTTAATGAGTGTAACCTTTAAAGAGTGTACCACTTACTGAGCGTAACCCTTAATGAGAGTAACCCTTAATGAAAATGTAACCTTTAATGAAAGCGTAACCTTAATGAGTGTAACCCTTAATGAGTGTTACCTTTAATGAGTGTAACCGTTGAGATTGTAAACCTTAATAAAACTGTAACCCTTAGTAAGTGTAACCGTTAATGATTGTAACTGTTAATGAGTGTAACTGTTAATGATTGTAACTGTTAATGAGTGTAACTGTTAATGAGTGTAACTTTTAATGAGTGTAACTTTTAATGAGTGTAACCTTTAAAGAGTGTACCACTTAATGAGTGTAACCCTTAATGAAAGTGTAACCTTTTATGAAAGCGTAACCTTAATGAGTTTAACCGTTAGTGAGTTTAACTGTTAGTGAGTGTAACCGTTAATGAGTAACCTTCCTCCTTACTTTACATTTCTAAAACTTTTCATAGTATTCTTGCTATTCCTAACTAGGCAGTCTTTTGCTTAATAACAATATTGTATGGAATTTCAAGCTTTTCAATCCAGCTATCATTACACTTCTAAAGGCTCCTGTCACTACGGGCTCTAATTGTACTTTTCTCATTCTCCACAATCTTCCTATTTCTCTCTTAGGTCCTGATATTTTTCAATTTTCTCTTTTTCTTTTTCCTCTACCCTACCATCAGCAGGTACTGTAATATCAACAGTAATGCAAGCTCTCTTTTTCTCATCAATTAAAACAATGTCTGGCCTCCTAGCCTCTATTACATTGTCACATTGTATATTGATATCCCAGAGAAGTTTGA
>JAOBRB020213222.1:0-12083 GCA_027575285.2 Zoanthus pulchellus
TCTGCTATTGAGCACTCTTAAGTTGATGAGGATTTCAACCTATTTTTTCATTATATATATATATATATATATTTATAGTTTGGTAAAATTTCATAATGTATTTGATAAAATTATATACATCAAACTAACCCTGTCAGCACTCCAAGCTGTGACCATTTTCATTGCCATGGTGAGTAGATTATATAATTTGGGTAACCAAAACTGTCAGAACGGTCACCAATTTGCTGACTTTCTTTTTTGTCGTTAGGTTGTTTTTAGTTGAATTCCAGACTTACAATCACAAGATCAGTTACAAAAATCATTCTTTCTAAGAAAATGTGCCAAATGAGTTGATATCTTGGTATCGTTTTTAAAAAGTATGATTCCCAAAAGGCCACTTTCAAAATAACTAAGCTTGAAGCGCTTCCTGTTTTCCATTCAGAAGTCATTAATATATAAATAAACATGAGCACAAAGGTATAAACATGCAAGAACAGTATTTAAAAATGCAGGAAAATATTTCACCCACTTGTCATCAAGCTTAGTCCCAAAAATGAGAGGGAAACCTCTTTTGGAAAAAATAGCCATATTGTCACAAGATGTTATCAGAATTTCTTTAAATAAAAGTTGATATTTATGTTTGCCTTAAAAAGGTCTCTGGGCTGACAAAAATTGATTCTGTATGATCTTAGGCAGTGTAAGGGAGCATACTTGTATCTTGCCTCAGTCTATGGAATGAGAAAGGGTCTAGAGTAGTAAGCTGTCATCCTTGAATAGTCTGTATAGTTTTTTAAGTGATGGTTATGTACAGGGCTTACTAATGATAAGTAAATATCATCCCTGATTAATTAATCAACCCAGCTACCATTGTGACTGCCAATCTTACTCTCCCCTAGAGGAATCCAATCGATCAATCCAATTTTGATCCTAGTTTACCCCTGTAAATGGGGGTGGCTGGATTTACCCCACTCTGGCAGCAATCTCTCCAACTCCCACTCTCAATCTCGCTCAATTTATTGCATCTTCCTTTTTCAAACCAACACTCTTGCTCTCCTTCTCCACTTGCATTTTCCATGTCTTCCTCGGTTGTCCTCGCTTCCTCTTTCCATTCACATGCCCATACCACATCTCACTCCATTTGCTTTTGCCGTCTAAATCTTTGTTACCTTCAATTCCAACATCTTCATCAGGTCCCCTGTCTTGTAAAACCTCAAGAACCCTAGTGGGTTGAATCTAAATAGAATATTTAAATATGTGAGTTTCTTTTTAAGATAATTAGGTCTTGGCAAAAAGAAGTAACAGAGAAGGAATAGGGTGTTCATTTTTTTCAATTTTTTCTCCAATTTTGTTTGACAGGGTTGGATACTGGAGAACTTCCCCCAATCAAGAGAGCAGGTGACACTGAATCCTCTGATGTTATAGCAAAACTTATCGCTGAATTCCTTTCTTTACTAACTAGTAGGCTGCTGTATCATAAATAGACCTCTACACCCTGTAGTGGAGTAACAGTTCAGAATGCAGTGTGTTTGTGATAGACTATGCATGCTTATGTTATGATCACAATCTTTGCAATCTTGGTAAATGAACACTGCCTTCTAGTAAAGAACCTGGCTCTTTTTTTTTGTTCTCACAAGTGCATGATGTCTAGCTTGTCACTTTCTCGCTTCACAATAATTTTATATCATTCTCTAGCTGTTACAGGCCCCAAGTCTACTCTTAATATCACAAATCACAGATTTATGAAACAAGTAAAAAATAAGTGTTTAATAATTAATACTGTGAAAAAATAATATATTGTAATTAAGTTATATTTTACAGGCCCAAGCACTTCAAGCAGAAGGAGTAATTCCAAAGCATTTCAGTACGTAAAGATTTGTCTTACTTTTCATTAACATTGTTGAGTATTTTATTTTCAGTTGTCAATGTCCCAGCAAATACGGCATTCATTGACAATTTGTTTGTAATATTTTTATGTGAAATTTGAATTTTCCTTAGGCCATTCATTGCTCCAATCCTGCTATGATACAGTTTGCCTTTACTCTGTTAATTTGCTGAATGAGTGACTTCTTTTACATATACTTTGTTGCGATGGTGTCAGAGAAAGGAGAGAGCTGTTAGAATTAGATTGCAAATTTTCATGGCATATTAAACATGTACACTGTCACTATTAATATTTTTGAACGTTGTAAATCTGTTTGTTTTTCTTAAAAATTAGTCAATGCATGAAATCGGCATCTCTGACTGGTAGAATCCTGAGATGACAACTGTGTTGAAACAGCAAAGTTGATTTTTAGAAAGACCACTATTTTACTTTTTAGAACCTCCGTTTTTGATTATATTGTACCTAACATATTGTAGTGCATTAACACATTTTTACCTCAAGGATGATGTCAGTCATCGATGAGGTTTAGGAGTGAGATGAATTCACTCACTCACTCGGTTGTAAACCTTTAATCGGGTAATTAATGTATGCATTAACCTATAAGTTTACAAGGAAAAAAGGTTTTCAAGTATTTCAATCCGGTTTTGATTTCGGGATCAATCCCGGGGTCTCTTGCTACTAAAGCTGCCACACTAACCACTTGGCTATGCTTAAACTTGCAAATAGACTGTCAAAAATTTTGAATAATTTTATGTTTTATATGTCATGGATTTGTAACGCATGCAAACTTTTGCATAATTGAAAAAAGTACTGAAAACATAAACAAATTATTAGAAAATAAAATTTGAGAAAGAAATAAAAAGAAAGTAACAGAAAAAAAAAGAAAAAAAAATGTTCTTTTCACGGAGTTCGAACTCGGGTTTGCTAACTTGCAAGCACAAGACTTTACCATTATGAAACACTTGCAATGCTATATTTTATTCACAACATTTATAGTTTTACCAAGTTGACATTACTATAAGATACGAAATTTATATTAGAATAGAAAAATTGAGTATAAAGAAATTAAATAGAAAAAAGGAAAAAAACAAAAAAACAAAAAAAAAATGAAAAAAATAAAGAAAATAAATTTCTTTCACGGAGTTCGAGCTCGCGCTGTCACAACTTGCAAACTCAAGACGTTACCATTACTACAAGCTAATATCTTTTGTAATGCAATACTACGTTGTTGTCAAATTTATATTCATCCATGAGGTGGCTCAGAGAGCCTTCAAGATTAATTGTAGTATGCAGCGTTTCAGGTTTCTGTGAAGGGGTCTGGCGGTTGAAAATGATTACCCGGAGAATGAGGGCTGTCTGATTTCCGGTATGCCTCGGAGAATAGTTTTCCTTGGGGTCATGCCTTTGGCTGGAACGTTAATTTTTGAAATGCTATGCCCATCTTGTTTATATAATTTTGTTTTGATTTGAATTTGCTTTTTCTTGTACGCGCTAAATTTCTCACTAGAAGAAGTCAAACAATTAGTCAATTATAAGCGTTAACAACCTAATAAAACATACGTTTACGTGGGATATAAAGTTTTTTTTAAAATCATTTATGCTTATTTATCCCAGCAACGGCGAAACAAGTTGAACACCCGGCGAATTTTCCGCAAATACCTCTCAACCACCGGCGAATTTCGCAAATCTGAAACGCTGGTCTATATGTACTTGATATAATTGTGTAAGGTGAGCCCCCCCTCCCTTTCATTACGCTTTTCCACCTCCATATTGGTTGTACAAACAAATAGTAACAGTGTAATTAAGGGTTAACTATTTTTTTCTAAACACTTAATTCTTGGGTTCTTTGAAATTATATTCATGGTGTTTTCAGTGCAGCTTTAGTACTGAGCAACCACTGTACTCAAATTTTTAATCCTCCTGTTGAAATTAGCTGTTCTGTATATGTACAAGATAGCTACTTGCCAACGGGTATTTGTTTAGAAAATAATGTTGATTTTGTACATCTGCAGGGGTGGATACAGGGGGTGAATTGGGTGAATTTTCACCCCCCCCCTTTCTTTAATTTTCTGGTACATTCTTTGTACTTGCCACCCTTCTTCTCCTAGAGTCACTGGTAGATTCTTTGTATTATTCACCCCCTCCCCCTTCTAGAATTTCTGGATCCGCCACTGCTGATCTCTCCTGGCAATGATTTCTATTATCTTTATTTGTTGCAGTTCTTCTTAATGCTCCTGATACGGTTTTGATTGAAAGAGTTATGGGAAAACGGATTGATCCTGAAACAGGAGGTTTGTTAGTTAGATTAATTTTCCAGTTTGGTATAATTTTAGAAAATTGATAAATACAGTAAAAGTTTAACCTGATGAATAAAGTTTTTCGTTTTAGATTTCAACAGAGAAGTTCTGAAATCTTAGATCACTCGACCTTACCTGTAACAGTCTCGTTGCACCTTACTTTATACCTATTTACTAAAGCTATTACTGCGTGTTAAACCTAAAGGTTAAAGTTATGTAACTTCAAGGTTTCAAATAAGTGTTGGCAAAGGGGAAAGTTTGCCAGTTCTCTGTCGACTTTTGAGGAATGTTTGCCATAGCTTTACGGACTTTTACCTGGGCAATTTTTTGGTTCCAGTGAAATAAGTAGTAGAGAAATCTAACTAGCAGTAAACTAGTGTGAGCAGCATTGGTGTTTCTAAAGAAACAATTTAGTAATAAATATGTTCACTGCAGAATACCCTGCAACTGTCGACAGTTTGTTCCTGCGCATTCGTCGTTCTTTAGAAATAAATGCGCGGTTAAATAAAGAACAATATCTGCGGAATATTCTGTAGTTACTCCGTAAATTATACACCGTATAATTGAAAGAATACTTACTGACGAAGGACTAATGTCCGAAACGTCTGTAGGTATTCTTTCTTTTATTTATACGGTGTATAACTTACATAAATATTTATTATTAAATTGTAGAGATAAATGCGTAATGTATATTATTTGCAAGCTTAAGAATAAACATTTAACCATATTACTGCAGTTTTGTACTATTTATGTTAACTTTGATAAAAGCAGTGCAGCATTAATTTTTAATTATTAAAGATTTTTGTAACAGAAAACACTGGGGCCTTATAGGAAAGATTAAATAATAATAATTTATAATCTTTTAAAAATGGAATGCTTAGCGTAATAATTTTATCCCTGATGACTTTCAACCAAAAATGTTTAGATTCTTTTATATTTCTATTCACCTTTTTATAACTATTTCATTTTACAAATACAGTAATACATCCGACAGTGTATGTATTCTTATGTATTCCAGTAACGTAGACTATTTTTCGACTTCCTCAGATGTTACCTTATTTATTCGCCCATAAGCCGATCAATTTTTGCACCAAATTAAACTGGGAACTAGTGAAATTTCTACAAGATAGCGGGGTTCGGTTTGTAGCCAAATGTTTTTGCCAAGAAAAACTTTTCTAATGCTGCAACAGCTTTAATTTATACGCGTCTGAAATGTCAACTCGGTTCACATTAAGTTTAACTTACCTGTGATTTGTAGTTATTTTAAGTTAAGGTACCAATGACATTACATGTGTTACAATGAATGCAATGAATAAATGAATGTTCATTTGACAGTTGCATGCATGTTTCCCGAGAGGGACGCTTCTTTTGTTTTACGGTTTGTTGGTATGTTTATTCACTTAACAGTGCATGGGGAAAAGAAATATTCGATCTTGGATTGTAGCTAGATGTTTTGTGTTTCCTGTTCATAATTTTCTAACAAGTTCTGATAGCCAAAAGTTTAGGGTCTCAGCTTATAGGCGAGGGAATACGGTTGTTTATTTTCTGCACACAGTGCTTTGAGCTTAGGTATTTTGTAAAGTTGCATTTCCAGACTTACTTTTTAAAAATGCCACCAAAGATATCAGTTCGGTCACCATATTTTTTTAGAAAGAGCTGTTTTCCTTTTTAATCTTATGATTGTTTGTCTGGAAAATTTTCATCCAAATACAACCAAATAGCAAAAAAGAAGATCGCCAAATTGGCTACTGACAGATTTTGTCGGCCATTGCTAAGTCTACTCACCATGGCGACCAAAATGGTGGCATCTTGGAGCACTGGCGCATGTTTTCTAGTGGGTAAGTTTTTATTGTTTCTCATCAGATGTGTACCATACGACATTCGATCCACCAAGTGACCCTGAAATTGTAAGAAGACTTGTATCAGATCCTAAGTCCTCAGAAAGTGTAATGATTGAGAGATTAATGGATTACCACAGGTTGGTGCTACCATCATCTGGGGCTACTTAGATTTTACTATGTATAATAATGGTTTATTACTATGTATACTATTAGTATATGTGGCTAATAGCTAAGATAAATTGTTTCTAAGCCAAGTGGTGCATGGAGCCATACTTACAAGTACGATGGTATTTATTTAGATAGATAGATAGTTTAATAAGATAAATACATCGCAGCCGAGTGCTGAATTGGATACTTATTTACAATAAAAATGGTTTTCAAAAGTACTTATTTACAATTAAAATATGATTTACAAGGGTCAATAAAATTATCTACTCAATATGAGGGATTAATTTATCATTAACACGTTGGCACATGGCTGGAATAAATACATTCTTGAAACGGTTCGTCCGAAACCGTGGTAAATGGAAGGTTCTTGCTCTTTTTAACTTTTATTGTCCTCGTTGGCGTGGGGGGGGGGAGGGGGGTGGTGGAGGGGCTAGGCGAGGCTGTGATCGCTTGTACTTGTAATGCTCGTGAAGAGCTTAGAAAATAGGTCTTCTCGTCTTTGACGTAAGGAACAGAGACCAAAACTGTCCAGGGACTGACTGTAAAATTGACAAGGCGCAATTACAGACAATACTCTTTTCTGAAAGAATGAGAGTTTGAGGCCGCCAGATTTGGTGGTAAAAACGTTAACAAAAGGTTTCAATCTTGACAGATCCAGAGATCAAACCAAGTACCTTGTGGTTGCAAAGCCGTGGGATTATAGCATCATTAACCCTGTTTTACAGTTAAAGAAGTGTTTCATTTAGAGGCATATTACATAAACTATATTTATTAATAAAAAGCCAAGCTAAATCCTTTATGAACCAAGTAGCCAATGAGTCAGTGCTCATTTTCAGGTTTTGTTGTGTTAACCATAATTACAATTTAAAATTGTGCCATGTCGTTGATTTATCTGCACGTTTATTGCAGTAACGAGAGGCTTTCCCAGTGATTCTTTTTGAACCTCGATTTCATGCAGATACAACGTGATCATTTCAGAAATCCCCCCTTAACTCGCCACCTATACCACAATTCAACTCTACGACGTAGCTAGCATTAATCAGGGGGTCTTACTCTATCAGAATCCGTTTTCAAACCTTTTCTAACTCGTGGGTTGAACAAAACATGATTTTCTCGGCCCTGGCTACCAGACTACCAGATGAGAGTCTTTGACTACGTACCTCTGGATGGAACACTAATCCATTGCAGGTTATTGTAGCTCCCAATAGACATTGGTACTTATTTTCCTACCCAGATAATGGTTTCCTGAGTTAGAAAGAAGGACTGGTAAATACACTAATCACAGTCAGGATCGAACTGGGTCCTGTGGCTGAAAAGCAGGAATCTTACCGATTGCACCAACCATGTCCACCAAAACTATACTAAAACGTTTCCTGTAATCAAATTGGACAAGTAGCTCATTGTAGAACATCATAGTTTACATGATATGTATGCATATCATTCTGACATAATGATTATATACAGTAATTATTGTTGGTTCAGTAAATTAATATAAATAAATATCTTAATAACTGAGTGGAAAAATATTTGCCCGAGGTCTTTTACAATACACACCGAACATAGCAAGGTCTGTTTGAAAGACCGATTATCAGCCAATCAGCGAGCAGGTTTTGGTTATTGGCCCTAGATATTTGCCTTGCCATGCATGTAATAATGTGAAGTATTATTCTTTCCTTTGGCTGTGATGATATTTCACGAAATATTTTAGCTGTTGGCAAGTAATTGTAAATCATCCACTGATTATTTCCTTATTGTAAGAATTTGGTTCTTGATGGTTGTTAATTATTATTTCAGACTTTTAAACAATTTTTTTCTCTTTTCAACAAGCGCCTTATCTTTATCTCCTTTAGACACATCGATGGTGTCCTGTTATGCTACGAAAAAATCTATAAAACCATTAATGCTGATCAGCCAAAAGCAGATGTCTTCTCCCAAGGTTTGAACTTGATACAGAGTTGTTAATAAGCACCAGTGACTGACGATATTTCCAGATATTTAAACAGTTTTGCCAGTTGGGAATTGACGGAGATAAACGAAAAAAAGCAATCTTGCATTTTAGCAACGCTTTTAGAATAAAATAAATTGTGCTGTGTACTGACAGTTCATCTTCACCAACTTCAAGTCTTATTGACAACCTGTTGATAGATTATTTCATATTAGTAAGATATTATAAATTTATGGTTAATGTACTAAAAACAGATTACTTAATGGAACCTTTTGATGCAGTAGTAAAATAGGGTGGACCGAAATTATCGCCTCTGTTTACGTTTTGCAGTTTCTTTGCTCAATTTTCAAGTAATCAACTCTGAAATTATCGTCTCATACATTTGTTGAATTCTTCTTTGAAAACTGAAAAATGCCTGCCATTCCTGGCCTCAAGACAAACACTGTGAATAGTCACTTGTGTTTGGTTTACTGGTTCAAACTGTAGAATGAATTTAAACCACTCATTATTATATACGTACTCATTAGTTCTTGTACTTTCAATTTGTAAGACTAATATTTTTTATATAATTATTATAATGCGTGTATAATAGATATCTTAAATATGAGTATAAACTGTTAATTTTGATCAATGTTTCTAAAAACGTTTTAATTTTAGGCTGCAGCATTTTCAGTAGGGAGCTGATTACGTGAAAATTACGCGGTTGTTTTATCTTAATCATAACATTGTAGAACTGCCCTTGAGTCACAAGTCTTTTATATAATTTCAGAAAATATAAACACTGCAAATATTTATTTTTATTGAGCGTAACAGGCAGTTTAGACCTGATAACATCTCCTCAGCAGGTCTTAAGTCGTGAATCAATGAAAGTAGCTGGCAATAAAAGGCAGAGAAGCCGGAAAACGTTGCCGTCTGCCAGCTCTAATGCACAACCCTGGGCTGTGGTGGCGAACCGCCAGTTGAAACGTTTTTGATAATTAGTAAAATTTGTTGTCCATCCATTAAATATTGAACAGACTTAACTATAGTGCTGCTGAATTAAAATAGCAAGACAGTTTTTATTCATCAACTGGATGCCTATAAGACCTATTATTTCGCCTCTTTAAAACCAAAAAATATTAATTGCTTACTTTGTATTTCTACTTAAAGTATTATGTATGGAAGTGATTTAATTGATTTTAGCAATTTGATGTTTGGTTTAAAGTATTTCATGACCGATATCACTATTTGACTGTCAAGGTATTGTTTCTTTAGTGATGTCCCACCTAAAGACGAACCCCAGGTCAGTGGCCCCGCACACTCCTCGTGTTGTACTAATTGGGCCAACAGGCTGTGGCAAAAGTGTTCAAGCTGATCTTGTTGCTAGCAAATACAACATTGTTAATGGTGAGACAAAAGGAATTATCATCATTATCCATTACCGCTACACTATTATCATGATTATTATTATTATCACTATCATTATTATTATCGTCATGATTATTATTATTGTTATTACTATATATCATGATTATTATTATTATTATCATCTTCATCATCATTATTTTTATTATTATCATCATCATTATGATTATTATTATTGTTATTATTATTATCATCATCGTGATTTTTATTATCATTATTATTATTATTATTATTATTATCATCATTATGATTATTATTATTGTTGTTATTGTTATCATCATCGTGATTATTATTATTATTATCATCGTGATTATTATTTTTATCACCACTTTTGCCACCACGTGACATCCAGCAGCGGACGTCATTAAATAAATACTATTTATTGGGGATGTAGCCAAGAAAAATGTTTTTACGGCCTCAAGTTATTCAGCTTGTGTGAGAAATACTATAACAACTATTATTTAGCTTTGTAGTAATTTCATTACGGCCGCAGCTAATGAATATCACTTCTGACTAGTTTGTTTAGGGAAAAATTGTGCTAGAGTATATTGAAGCGATATATAGATTTGCCAAACTGATTCTATTTTGACCCTATTCTGCATTTGATAAAGATTTGGTAGTGTAACAGTGGGAAGGAAGTGGGTGGGGGATAGCTTAGCCCTCGTTCTCTCCTCCACTGTCAATGAAAAATGATTAACATTTAGCTTCATCAGTGTGTCCAAATAATTATTTAAATATTGATTCTTTATTCATGCGAAGTGAACTAGTTTATTATAAGTTGTTATTACCAATATCATTGCACGTTAATATCATCAATAGTTATCAACGTTATCATCGGCATGATAACAGAAGTAAATTATAATCCTTTACTCTCCACAGTCTCATGCACGGAATTAATAAAGCAGTCCCTTGTTGATGACTCCAGTATAGGAAAAGTTATTAAACCTTATGTTGACAGAGGAATGCTTGGTAAGTTATTGCATCGTTACAAATGACATTATATCAGAAAGTTGTGTGTTATATCTAAGGCATTGGGGTTGAATAAATATATCCATAACATTATGGTAATCAAAATGTTCCCTACGTTTTTATCAGCAAGACTTGTTATCATGATACTGTGGTATTTATCACTATTAACTCATTTGAACTTGGTGCGTCTCATGTTTTATGATTTTCAACAAAATGATTTAAAATGTTTCGTGAACGCTTTAACGTCAACATTCGATATTTTAGCGGTATGCAACACAATTCCTGGTATGTTAAAGTAAAACGATATACAAAAATTGACCAATCGTTCTCATCGAAAAACGCGAGATTTCACTTTGACTCCAGCTTGCAAACGGACACCGCAATAGGCTCTGTGCGGGTAGCAGTCACGTGCCACTGCTAGGTACCTTAAATCAACCAGCTATGACAAAATGGAATTCAGAAATGGAAAAAAAAAACAGATTAATATTAGGTAAACTGCCAGGAAAGTTTCGACTGTTGGCTTCAAAATGAAACAAATGTAAATATTTTCTTTCAAGTACCAGCTTTACACTTTAAATTGCCTTTGAAAGTTTTTGAAGCTTTTAACTTTGAGACTTGAATTTATGCCTTCTATCAAATGTTAACCCGCTCTTTCCATTTCTGATCATATGTTTGCCATATCTAATTAACCTAAGGTAGGTTTGGTCTTGTAACCGCTAACTTCAAAGGGCCTATTAAAAATGCAAACAGGTATATCCCCTCACATCTAACGTTGTTTGTTTAGAAAAAGCGTTTACTCGTTAATTCTTTGCAAATTCAAACATTTGATGAATGATTTTTGCAAAGAGATTTTTAATTTTATTGATAAAGTCTCCAGGTTTATGGTAGTTGTTTGTTTTCGTAGTTCCTGATGACCTCGTTATTAAGTTGCTTCAAAACCGAATGAGTCATCTTGATGCCGTCACTCGAGGTTGGGTTCTGCACGGCTTTCCCAAGACCTGTGAACAAGCTGAAGCTCTGTCCAAAGCGGGCTTTGAACCAAACCGGTAAACTCTTTTTTTTAAATGTATTTGACAATGTTAGATGAATGCCCGGCTTAGTGCGCCTCTCCTTTTTCTAGAACCTGTTTGAAAAATATATTAATGATAATGGTAATGATAATGATAATAATCCTAAAAGTCCTGATATTGGGAAGGCAAATTTCCATTCTGTGTTTTTTAAACATTTTAGATTTGACAGCACTAAAACAAAAAATGATATCGTGCTTCACATACATTTAGACATTAAGAACGCACTCAGTTGAACAGACAGAACACACGCAGACATTTGAATCACTATTATATAAATCTGATTGAGTGTTGAACTTGGGACTTCTGTCAGAAGATAAGACAATCAAATTTACTGTTACAATTTTTATGAACTTGAAAACAGTATTTATTTAATAGTTTTATTTTCACACTTTACGCCCAGTATTACCTCTATTGTTCTCTTTCACGGTTTATAATACTAAGATCTTAAGATCTCAAGCTATCCAACTTAACTAATTAAACTGCTACGTTGCCAGCGTGGTGGTCCCTGATGGTGTAGTGGTTAGCACT
>JAOBRB020213332.1:0-12082 GCA_027575285.2 Zoanthus pulchellus
TTAAGTTTTATAATATAATGTTTTATAACAAAAATTGTCTTTTGATTATGTTTGTAACCGCCGTTTGCTTTCTTTTTTTTTTAATTCACTAATTCCTCGTCTGCAATCTCCCTTCCCTTAACTAAGGCAGGTTACTGAATAGGAAAAAAACAATTTTTTTTTAACGTTTTTTGGATTTCCGCGTGTTTACGGCCTTTGATGTGAATACTAGCTAAGTATCTGAATTTCATTTCGATAACTTCTGATCTGTTTTTGTTTTGTTTTTTCTTTTTTGTTTTAAAAAAATGTACAAATTTGACCTGTCTGTGATTGATTGGCTTTGCTTAATTCGACTCACTTTATTTTGGACGAGGTGTTAAAGAGTCTGCGAGAGACTACCATTCCCGCGAACTCTTTGATCGCTTTTTCTCAGTTTTTTTCTGTTTTCTTTTTCTTTTTCTAACGGCTAGAAATCCGGGTATTTTGACAACTTTGAATGATTATAACCTCGTCTGGTTTCGATGAAACTTGTCCAAATGTTCGCTGCTCGTTAAAAATAGCCAGATGTTTAAAAGAGTGTCGGGATAATCTTTTTTTTTTTTTTTATCAAATTGTTTTATGACGGAATTTTCTCTGAATCATTAGGCGAGAGTTAACGTTTGGCAGAGAAGAGGTACTTTTGCAGATTTGACTTTGAATTCGTGAAAAATATTATTTTTTCTCTAGTTTCTGCCGACAGTGCAAGAAACTGGATTTATTTGACTCTGGAAAAGGCTGGACTTTCAAAGGAAATCGTTTAAACGTGACGCGCAGAGCCAATTTTTGTCAAACTTATCTCTATCCTGTTCAGTAACCTTAAAACCTCCAGTACCCTTTTCCCCTCTATCCTTCTCTCCGTCGTACCGCCAATTTTCTGACTCGCAATGTCATAACCCTAAACCTTCTTCTAGCCTAGCCTAACCTCTGCGTTTCGCGCCTAAGCGCTCGTCAGACAGAACTTTTTTATACAGAGGAGAGATGAAGCTAATTTAATTCACTAGTGCGAGCTTCTACTTATAAACAACCTAGTTCTAATGGAACAGGACACTATAGTGAATTGAACAGCGTAATCCGATCGGAACGCAAAGATGCGTGTGTGTGTGTGTGTGTGTGTGTGTGTTTTCTTTGTATTTTTTGTTGTGTTTTTAAAGCGAATAAAGTTTCTGCCCGACGAGCGCTTGAGAGCAAAGCCCAGAGTCACGGACAATCGATGCCTTATCTTTGATTTTACAAGTTATGCGTTTGTTTTTCATTCTTTTCGTCGACTCGGGTCAACGAGGAGCGCACGGCCGATGTAGTGCTTCTGTGGTACCACGCGCGCTTACCATTTAGTTTATGGCCAAAACCAAAGTCGAATTAGGCATGTTTTAGCTTTGCGGATAATGACGAAGAGTTTTTCGCTAATGCGACCACTACGCTTAAAGACATCTTTTCCCTTCGTGTGTTTGTGTCGATCCTGAGTTGGACATCCTCCACCCCTCCCCCCCTTTCCACTGTTCTCTTAACCTCTCTATCATAAATTAAAAATACTATTGGATTTGACCACCTCTGTGTTGTGAGCAAATTTAATCAGAAGTGCAGCGAGTACGTGACCCGCCTTTGATATGGAAACATTTGCAGAAGGGTCGACTTTCTCTGAACTCTGGCTTCTAGGCGCGAGATGTTTGTCCGTCGCCCCGCCAGTTTGGTGAACAGAGAGAGACAGACAAAAGTAAGGTTGGAAAAACGACGTATCTTTTTTGAAAGCGACACAATCGTTTTTGTGGCCCAAAACTGTGTTCGGCCAAAACTGTGTTCTTAAGGGGAATTACAATTCCTCGGGCACGTTTTGGGGACAGATGTAAAGTAAATATCTATTGCGTTCTCGAATCGATTTGATTTTATGGACCCGCTAGTTAAGTTCTCACATCTGTATCTTGGCAATTTTAAACATTCATCCACCATAACATATGAAAACATCATCATTATTTGTACTGTCATCAATTAATTAATTATTAATTAATTAATTATTTAATTAATTAATTTGTTTGTTTTGCTTGTTTGTTTGTTTGTTAATGCAAAACGCAAGACTTTGGTAGAGAATAAATTCTCGAACAAGGCACAACTCCATGCTATCGTTACTGTTCCTGCCACCCTGTTAATAATAGTAGGATTTGTAGGAAGAATTTAAGAACACGTTTTATTTAGCGAGGGTGACACCCATTGTTATATACATTGGCATTCTCTCCACAACTCCCATGATAAACCTTACGTCACGGCGTTTTCGCAAACTGGTTTGTTTTGAGATCGCTTTTAGCGGGAAATTTCAACAGACCTTCCGCTCCCGGAGGAATCAGACAGTTCATAGAGATTCTTAACAGTGACAAAATGGATTAAGTATGGACGCGTGCGATTGGTTTGAATTCGAGAGAGCTGAAACAAAAATAAGTAGGTTTGTAAAGGCGCCGTGACGCTCCTGCCAAGATATTTACGGTGAACATTAGAATGCATTCAGTCGCTAGAGACTAATTGTGCTAAAAGCTGCAATGATATGAAAACTCTTCAACAGTCTATTTACGATACACGATTTTTTTGTTCTTGTTTTTTGATTTATTTCACAAGAACAAACTTTATAAGAACACCCAGGCTCAGATTTGTCCGAAAATTCAGAATTCTATTCAATTCATGTACAACGATAAGAGGTTCTCCGTTCTTACTTGAACATTTTAAGCCCGCAGCATTGACAAAAAACCCGAAGGAATGCTCCTACGCATAGATACAAAAACAACTTAAGAACTAGTGAAATCGCCAAATATCTAAGAACAGTCCAGCTAGTCTAGTTCTGCAAAAGGTTACTGGTTCTTACAGACAAACTAACAAACAAAAGAGAGAGAAAACCGGCTCGCAAAAAGCTAAGACAGTCCCGAACGTTAAGTACAATTGATGAGCAACACGCGGTTTTTGTAAAAGAAACTCGTCACATAGTAATACGCGTGCATGGCAATACCTATTTTCAGCTTCGTCGTCGATAAAGACACTCGGACGGCTTGAGTTCTTCGATCTGACGACCTCTGTTCTGTAAACAAATTTTTAAAATCAGAAGTGCAGTGAGTACATGACCCGCGTTTAATATCCAAACGTTTGCAGAAGGATCGACTTACTCTGAACTCTGGCTTGTAGGCACGAGATATCTGTCCATCGCCTCGCGAGTTTGACGTACAGAAAGGACGGGCAAAGAAACAATATTGAAAGCGAAGTCCTATGTAAAATCAGATCTATGTGCAGTGCAACAGCACGACAAGACTTTTTATGCCACAAACAAAGCCTCACCCAAACGTGTTCTTAAAGGGAAATGCCCAATATGGTCACGAGGTATTCCCCGTTCTAGCCTTTTATAACCTTTGTGCGTGCCGTGATCACCCCTGATGTCCGTGACCTTACAAAAGTGTTCTGGCACAGAAATCTATTCAGTCGTGACAACGATTTGAAATGCGTCCTTAACAAGACATTAAAAGCTGTGCCGTTTATTTTTCGTTTAGTTATTACATGTAATAGTTGTTGTTTTGGGCATTCCATACGATGTGCCAGCTTTTCTTTGCAAAGCAACCGCGGGGTTTCCCTTCGACTTCTTTCGAGCCTTGTTTGTCGTGACTGTTGGGGAAAACCCCGTGCCGTCAAGGCCTCAACTCAATGAAGACACAGTGATCTTATGTTCTGCTCGATAAATTCAAGCACGCTTTCAAAATGTCATCGAAATTGGATAAGTTTCCCTATATATTTAAAAAACTAACACATTTTTATCTGACTTTCTGCAAGCGTCTAAGTTGTAGCGAAAAAAATGAGAAAAAAAAAAACCCGAAAATTATTATTATATTTTGCCCAGTCTGCCTGTGCAACAGGTCACCAGGTGGCCCAGATCTGATCACTTTTTCGGTTTGTGTGTGTTTTGTTATAGAGGCTTTGCATGGTCACATGACTCTAGAATATTTTGTAAAATATATAATGTTTTGGCCATAATCTGCTTTTAACCAGTATATTTTTGAAGAAAATGCTACCGTGATCTGGTTTTAAGAAACTGCATGCTGAAAGTAATGTTTGTTCGTATTTAATGAGATATGCAAAAAAGTTAGGAACTCATTAGCATAATTTGTTTTGCTGCATTAATTTTCTCGGAAACTTAAAAACTGATGCTACGAATTATGAAGATTGCTCGACATAATGTGCTTTTAAGTGTTTATGTTTAAAAGGCTAGAAAATTTAATTGTTTGCAAGATATTTTAGGCTGGAATATGGAGCGGCTATGACAGTGGGCAGACGACTGCCTACTGTAATGGCTGCCTGTAAAAGCTAACTAGATTCTAAGAGAGTGGACAAAATAAACAAGTGGCTTCAAAGGCACTTTCTTGATTAACTTTTTAGAATTAGACATTTTAAAAACAAAATCTATGAAATTTGTTATTATTTTACAAATTATGGATCAAAATTCAAAATATTCAAATTAGTAGGTGTGTTTTTTGCATAACTCATCAAATCCGAGCAAAAATTATTTTCTGCATGCAGTTACTAAAAATGAGGTATCGACAGCAGTCCCTTCTAAAAAATACTGCAATGGTGTCAAAATTTTAAATATTTTAAGAAATGTTTCTGAGTCATGTGATCATGCAAAGCCTATATAGAGGAAATATGAAAACAAAAATTAGCCAATATCAAACATAACATAACAGTCTTTGTTTGTCCAGCCAAAAGTTTGCATAAGCACTGTTTCTTTAGGACATTCAGTGATCCCAAGAGACAATAACAAACAATGGTTGTTCAAACCTTTGGCTGCACAAACAAAGACTTTATTATTACCGTAGACTGTATTCTTCTTAAATTAAATTGTGCCATTCAGGCCTAAAATATATATATATATAAAAAGAAATTATATGTTTAAAATGTTTTCAGAGCTGCTCTACTTCTTCAGTAAAACAGAATAACTACTGTTATATATTATACAATATATATATTTTTTAAGTCCTGATTGGCACAATTTATTTTATGAACTGATTTCTCTTATAAAGGAATTTTTCTCTCTGAAGATGAACAAGTCGGTGGAGGTGTGCCACTTGTAACACATTGCTAAGAAACAGAAGTTGTGAATTACAAAATTTCAGAGTTGGTGGGGGGGTGGGGAATCCTAATAACTGGAAACAATACATGCCTAGATTTGCAATTAGCACATGACAAATTCACTTCAAAGAGATTTTAATGATTTTCAAACATCACACCAATACAACTAGTCTTCAGTCGTCAACGAAATAGGCAAGTTTGAAATGAACAGTTTTTTCTACTGAAATTTTTTTCATACCGACAGGCATGGCCACGAAGATCACCAGTGGCAATTCATGCATCCTCGAGATTTCAAGTGCTTTTTATCTAGTCTAGCTAATTTTGCACACTGCTTTTGAGTAGTCTGAAGCAGCACAGTTAACTCTCCCTTAAAGTTTCTATGCCTCACTCGAGCTCTGCATCCATTGTGGATTTGTGAAGCTCTTTCGGTTCTGTAAGCAGTTTGTAAACACCATGCTGTTTCATTTCTTGCACCCGAACTGGGGTCAAAGCCTCGACGGGTTCTGTCCAAGGTTGGCCGTCCAACTTAAGTTTATAACAGCGTTGTCTTCCCTTGACTGCCTCGTACCATAACAGATGGACTTCTCTCCCCACCGAATATTGCACCTGTCCAACCAGAATTTTCGGGCGCCTAGCTGTACTTCCCTCTTGTACAAGTCCAACGAATTCGCCAGCCTTGGGAACTTGAGAGACACTTGCAGATTCTGCCAAAGTCTGGGCAGAGCTAGATCTAGCATAGTCGATAGCTAGCCTTTTCTTGTCGAGAGATGTGCGACGATCGTAGGTTGACTGTGCTTGCCGTCGTGAATGCCTCAATGCAGAAGCAAGGGCGTCCTTCAGAGACTCTGTACATTCACTGAGAAAAAGAAATGAGTAGTTTAGTGTTTACAGTGAACGGTGGCATGTCCCTTCCCCTCCCCAAGGATTTTTAAGTGCTGCTATAAGCCATTTTAAAACGTTGACAAGACGTTTGTCGACGAGTAGAAATGCTATTTACTGTTAACTTTCAAATCTCTCTTTTCTTTCCAGAGATTATTCAGGTCTTCAAAATATGCAAATAAGGCAAGTTATGATGTCATACACTCAACAGAATTGTGATCAAAGATGATACACAATGATATGTCAGACAATTTGAAAAAGAGGGTTTCCACAGCAGCAGAAATTGTTATAGCTGTAAAGATGTTGCATTTACAACTACAAACCACCCATGTTTCAAAAGTTGCAAATTGACCAAGAGAGTGCTATTCTTATACTTGTCCTATTATTTGGTCGAGGGTATATGACATCATCAGTTGCCTCATTTTCACACCGCACTCATTTTTCATACTTAAAGACTATTTCCTATTTTATAGATATTTTTAAATTATTAGACAAATCAGATCGTACTATTTTTAATAAGGCTCGTAATGTTGGTCATCCCCTTCACAGTATATTGCCTAGAGTCAAGGAATCTTCTTAATTATGACTTAGAAATACTAGCAGTCTCTCTCTTACCTAGAATAAATACTGAGTGATTTAAATCATCTTTTGTAAATAGGCTGTTTTTCAAACATAATATATTTGTCAAATAGTTTTATACTTCTATTGTATATTAAGCTATGTATTGTAAACAATTGGTATGTATTTTTACTGATTAAAAGACATTATCATCATTATTATTATTATTATTGTTATCATTATTAAATATGCAGATGTCTCTAAATGGTAAACAACCACAATGGTTGTTTTTGACATTGGGAAAACTTGAAAAGAACAGGTAAATTAAAGGCTTACAAACTAACGAGTGCAAAGCACCACCTGAAATTAAGCATGTTCGACAAACACTTTGACAAAACAAGTCGTAAATATATCCTCACCTATCGGAATAGGCATGAGTTATAAATGCTGATCTCAAAGCTTGCACAGAAGCAGTCTTTCCGATAAGTCCCTGAAATAGGTTCTTCAAATGAGAAGTGAAGGAAGGTCCACTGAAACATTCGCCTTGTCGGTTCTGTTGAAAAGAATAGGTCATCTTTTAATCAATTAATTAATTTCTGCTCAACAAGTACAAAACAAATCAGTGTTCTCCATGGCCAGTTACACAATCTCAAAAACATACACACTAACCCCGAGAGTACTAATAGATAGAAACACTAACCCTACGTGGGGTGAAACAAAGTAGTAACTAACCCTCTGAGAATTAGCGAGAGCAGATATTAACCCACTTAGGATGAAGGAAATTACAAATAAATCCCTGAAAGTGAACGATTCATACAAATTCACCCTTCTGGTGTCAGAAATCTCTCTAATTCACCATTCGTTTCTGAGTAAGGGTTAGGGTTAGGGTTAGGGTTAGGGTTAGGGTTAGGGTTAGGGTTAGGGTTAGGGTTAGGGTTAGGGTTAGGGTTAGGGCACCATTCTAACTTTGTTTACTCGAAAAAATTAAGATTAATTAGCTAAAATAAACAATCTTGTAGAATTAATCAAGACTAATTTTCACCCTCGAGAATGAATATTGCATATTCTTCTAAACAGGTTCTCAAAAGCCTGGAGGGGTTTATTATTATTACTAAATTATTATTATTATTATTATTATCATCATCATCATCATCATCATTATTGTCAATATTATTATTAATATTGTTTTATTATTATTTTTTTTACATTTATCATTATCCATGAGTGTTGTTGCTTGCTATGTTACTGGTCAAACTCATTTTAGGTTATTTTTTTTTGTCTCATTTATATTTTTTTCAAACCAGTTTATTTGTAATGGTAGCTGATAGAAAAATAATCTAGAATTAGAACTGAACAAATACTAGTTACAATGCATGGGTTTAAAACATCCTGTCAGTGAAAACTATTATGCCACTAGGTACACATCACATTGAACTTTCACACGAAACAGATGTAGAATGCAATCAAACATTCAAATCCACTTAATTAACATAATATTACGTTTGAAATTGATTTTATCTTGTAACAACATTAAATGTACTAGTTACTGAGACTTACCAAAAACAGAAAGTCACATTCTCTTTTCACCAAGTGGTGTCTTTCATGGTAAACATAATCCTTTATCCACTGACACAACACATCATCTTGCTGCAAGGAAATTACAATTGTATATACGTGTAAGGAACATATATGGATACCATGCATCACTGAGACAACAGCCTACTGAGTTGTGAGTTTTGTGTCCAATGCAAACTTATGTAAAAAATTGAACAGCAGCCTGTCCCAACTGTTACCATCGGCCAAACAGGATAATGCCCCAGGGCTTATAATGCATTCTTGTTCGATGCAAAACTGCGTTCAGTGTGAAACTTAATTAATCATTTCAAAGCCTCCCTCATTTGAATACTATAAAATCAACACACTCACTCACAATCTACTACTGTTCCCAAACAAAATGTATTCCATGGCTTACAAGAAAAAAGGAAGTCAAAACTCAGTCTTGCCAACAAATGTCATAATGTCAAATGTAAAAATAATAATAATAATTATTATTATATTAATTATATTAATAATAATAATAATTTAATAATAATAATAATTATTATTATTATTATTAAGATAATTGTACATACATTAAACAAAGTTTTTACCAACTGTCTTTAGTTAGAACTAATTACAGATTGAATAAGAAGCATTAACAATTAATAGAGGGTACTGTCAGAACCAAAATGGGTAGCTATAAGTGTGTGAAATGAGTCTGTGATAAGTATGACTACTTTTAAATTGACAGGAGTAAAGAAGTGATCAAAGGAAGCGAGCTGGCAATAAACCATAATAAAATTGTTCTGGTTGGCTGGTCTCTTTGCAAAAGGCATTCGAATACAACACTACAATAAAACATGAAATATTAACAATTTTAAAATCAAAGCTTTTGTTGTGGCAAGAAACTTCATCCTCAAACAAGTGCTGGACCCTCTGCAAGTTTGATCATTGACATACCTCAATTACTGTCATGTCTCTTCCATATGCCTTTGTTGTTTTGTAGGCATTCTGTTGAATTAGTATGTGCCCTTCCAGTTTGATGATCAGGAAATTCCCTTCATTTGTCAGGCCGAATTGGGAACCCTCTTTTTCTACGAAGACTTCCAAGGTTCTCACTTCCTGGCAGCGAGCAGGGGGCAGCAATATGTAGATGGAGAGTAAAATCAAGTCCATTAACGACTGAGCCCGCTCCTGGTCTCCCTCGGCAAGGTCAAAAGTCCGCTTCTGCTTTCTAAGGGCTGTTAGAAACTCATCCCTTCAAAAAAATTTTAGTAATTGTTTCAGAATATATTCATTTCTTTTTTTTCATTTTCATTTATTATATAGTCAAAGAGATAAATATTAAATCGTCGAGGAAAAATTAACAGAATGAAATAATGTTTTGTAACTTTTAATCAAGACAATGAATTTAAAACAACTTCTAAAATGTAAGACTTCTTTTTGAAAGATGGGATTAACTTTTTAGTAGGAAACAAAGCTTGTATCGGTTTTATAACAGTTTCATAAGAATCTGGTTAGTCTAGCCCTACCACTAAATTATTGAAGGTAGCATATATATATATATATATATAGATATAGAAAATACTAAAACAACTTCCTACATGTCCTCTCAGCAATTTAATGCAGACTTGATATGAGAGAGCGAGAGAGAAAACTCACCAAGAAACCCACTTGCCAGCTGTTTCCAGCTCTTCCCGTGTCCGTGGACGGATCAGATCTCCTACAAAAAACAGCAATTCTTTATTAAGTAATGCGGGTTAGCATTGTTTATTCATTTTTGATTTATCAATCCATTTCGTTACCAATAAGATTGCTATATTTACAACTGGAAAGCAATGTACAAGAGGTACAAACAAAACCAAAAGTCCCAACAGACATGTAATGTCAGTCCTAACTTAATTGCAAACGATTATATAAAGAAAAAGAATAGCCTAAGGAAACCATTGTGCACATATACATAACACTATGCTTGCATGCATCGAGATACATCAAAAACTGGTGAGAAATATACCTTTTTTCTGAAGTTGAGTCGACATTGCCCGTAATTGGTTAATCAATTGTACATTCTGGTATCTTGGTGCTTTCGATCTGTGAAAGTACTTGACAGTGTACATTATTGAACCAATATGATTTGCCATAGTAGCTGGATTCAACCTTCTCTCCTTCTGTGTTTGCAAAAAAAAGATGAAATCGTTTATTGAATGTCAATTACATAGGGAGTGGTTGCCCAAACCTCCCCAGGATGGGGTTAACAACAAAAATGCTTGACAATAAAATCTAAGAAAATATATGTAACGATTAAGAAAATTATCACTCTCTCCTAAGAAGCCTTCTAAATGATGTTTAATATATTTGCAGCAGGTTTTTTGAATTATGGAAATACTGACTTTTGTCAAATCCAATTTCTGAGATTATATTAGACATGTAATATATCTGAAGTGTTGTTCAAATATACTAGGAAGCTGATTTTTGTGCCATTTATGGCAAAATTAGAGATGCTAATTTTATACACTTGATAGGGACACCAGTTGTCGATTTCACGAAAGAAAGTACATGTAGTACTTGTAACTACATATGTCTTAAAGTGCTTATGAAATGAAAAATGTCAAAAGTATTAAACTCAGAAAGTTTCAAAGACTTCAAATAAAATGCTTTTGAAGGATAGCCGCCTAACTTTACAGGTTTTGAGCTTTTCTTAACATGATCTTTTCAGAAAACCAAAAACATTTTTCACTTCATAGGCACTTTAAGCAGATTGTGCTCTGCATTGCCAATCTTTTGAAACCTAGTGTTGTAAACAAGTGCAATATACAAGAAAAAGGTATGCTTCTACAGCTAAGTTTTACCAAACCACATTACATAATTAACAGCAAACAAGTCTTTTTGCAAAAAGGGCTTGATGCTTTCCTGCAGTGAATATATAGTACAAGTTTTCTAAATCTTCACACCCAATCGAGAAAAATAGCTATTCACTGGTAAAATTATATATTATAAATTAAATAAAACAACAATTTTAATAGTCTTTACCTTCAAGTAGTCTAAATACTTCTCAATCAGTCTGATATCAGTAAAAACATCCACATCTGTTCTCTTGCAGAACTTGTAAGCGTAGCCCAAGTAACCTTATAAAAGAGTTTAAAAACAATTTTAAAATTCAGCAAGTAAAAAAAAGTATGTCAGAACTTTAACCAATTCACTAACAATCATTTATCAACACTCAATTTCTCCTTACATAACAAATAGAAAATAAGACATTTGGTGATGAGGAAATGAGAATTGATCAAACAAAGCAAACTGCTGAATATTTAAAGTGTAAAGTATGGCTCAAGTTGGGAGAACTTGATATTTCAACTAGGACTGATACTAAATATCCTAACAGTATAGTAGTTATCATGTTGAGAAAATGAAGCCTCTAACGTTTCCAAAATTCACGGCAAATCTCAGATCCATAGCTACATTTGCAACAGAGATGGGCACCCACAAAGCTTATGGCTGGGACGCCTTAAGGCCACTCTGCTCTACCCTAAATTTTGGTGGGAGTAAGTTGAGAGAAGTATTTCAGTGAGAAGAATTTGGTGTATAACCGCCAAAACGTCCCTGCAGACCATGCGATAGTCCAACTTGGTTAGAGGACGGTTTGACAAATTTCTATCAAATATTTTCTCCAAAATTAATTTTTAACCCTTTCAGTCCCAGATAAATTATTAAGTTCTCCCAACTTGAGCCCATACTTTTCATTGAACATGTTTGAGAAAATTTTACTTTTAATCTTCTGTAGTTTACTTTGTTTGATCGATTTTCATTTTCTCATTACCAAATGTCATTGCCCTAAAATAGATCCTACATTCAGATTTTTTTTTCCAAACTTTGCCCATGTGTGGTTCACCATATGTAAACTGCAAAAATGAAATAAAAAGAGCGGGTCACCGTGCTTGTTCTTCAGCAACGAAGCATTGAAATATGGTAATTTCTGCATGTTTGGACAAAAAGGACTATA
>JAOBRB020213442.1:0-12081 GCA_027575285.2 Zoanthus pulchellus
CACCTCCCAAATCGTAACCCTAACCTAAATCATCAACCCTAACCCTGACTTAAGAATGACCCTAACCCTATTCATCAATCTACATGTCAAAAAACCGGGTCACGTGACCTTTTTATTTTTATTTTTTTTTGTTAAAGAACATTAAGTATTGAATGAATAGTAAATACAATACAGCAACTACACACTGGAACGCATTGAACTGCATGACTATCTGCACGTTGTTCTCACTAAAATTCGAATCATGTGAAAACCTTTTTAGAGTTCATGGGACAACAAGAATGTACTGTAATAACAAAAATGTTCTCGGTATTAACTTAATTACAATACAGTAGCTTCACAAAGAAACATTTGATTGTTTTCTACTCACAGAGTTTAAGGCAGAGGAAATCAAACCCTAAAGTCCCTAAAGGCCCCAACAAAGTAATATAGAATAATAAAACCAGAAGTGTAGTTTTTCTGAACCACCATCACTTGTACTGCCATCCTAATGCAATAACAAAAATCTAATTTTGAATAAGTGGGATCATTGAATTCACTCTCAAACTTAATAATCTATTGACTGTTTTAGACGAAATTGTATTGTAAAATGTTAAAAAACGTTTTGTGGTTAAAATTGTTTAAAATACAAGCTTTCGGTTGTAAATCTACAACCTTTAACAAGTAAAAACATATACAGAAAATGAATCCGTATCTAAAAGTTATAAGTTGTAAAATAAGAATTTAAAATATGAATAAAACAATACAATAAGGTAAAAACAAACAAAAGGACTAATGAAATATAAAAATATAAAATGTCAGTAAAACTATTTTTTTAAAAAAATAGTGTATTGTTTTGGGAGCCGTTTTGAATTGTTATCAGCATTTTCTGTTGCAGCAGTGTGCCATGACTCAAGGGGTTTTTCTATGCATAAAGTTTCGTTTATCACTTTTAAACAATTTTAACCAGAGAACATTTTTTAACATTTTATGCCTGGTTTCGATTCCTCTGTTTTTAAATTAAATTGTATTCTTGATATGATTGTGTTTAGTTTTGCAATTGATGTAAACGTACTGTACTACCCAGGGCACTTTTTCAAAGCTAAGATGTCAGTAAAAATGGTTTCAGATTTAAAAAACAACTTACGCTTCCTTGCCAGTTGGAAATACTGATATCTCATGCTGCGATAATACATGTTGTCGTCAACAAGAATTATGTGAAAAGCTTGTGACTCTCTGAAAAAAGGTAAACATTTCAGTCTTTGACAATCACCTTACTGCTATTGCCTTCACAATAGAGGTAAAAGATAAAGGTAAAGGGGTGTCTGGCTATTCACCCTTTCTCATAGCCTCTGACTGAATCGTCAAGGAGGCAGCTCAACGAGGTCAAACTGAAGGAGGTGTGCTGCTGTCTAGGTGGTCAGCTCAAGAACACGATCTATAAAGGACCTTAGAGTGCACCACCACAGCCAGATTTAATCAGCTGGGCCCAGTTGTTCAAAGGCCGGTTAAATTTAACCCTGAGTTAAGCAAACATTCAAACAGGAATTTCTTCTTTAAGAAAACGTAAATGGTTCTTTATGAACACTGTTTGGATTTTTCAAGGAAAAGTCTTGTTAATCCCAAAATTACAGCTAAAATCTCTCCTTGTAAGATTGGAAACAAGATCATGGGTTAACCATTTAACCCTGGGTTAGTGCTAATCGGTTTTTGAACAACTGGGTCCTGGTAGTCAATTTTTCTGGAAAAGGAAAAGCAAAGTATCCTGGCTGGTTGCACTATAACAGCAAATTCTCCTAAATTGAGTTTACTTAATACTTTCCATAAGTGCAAGGTAAAGAGATTTTTGTTCTTAATATTTGGAATTTGCTTTGTTTGATCAATTATCATTTTCTTATTACCAAAGTTTTCATAATTATATTTTTTATTTGTTTACATGTAAGGAAATTGGGTGATGATAACTAACTGGGATTGAAACTACTGTTTATAAACCATCTTGAGTTTGTGCAGTGTTAAACTTAACCAATGATGGATCCAGAAATTCTAGAAGGGGGGGGGGGGGGTGAATAATACAATGAATGTACCAGAGACTTTTGGAGAAGGGTGGCAAATACAAAGAATGTACCAGAAAATTAAAAAAAGGGGGGGAGGAGGGGGGGGGGTGCCATCACTATTGGTGATTTTGCAACCAGTGGTAAAATTACTATAATATTGTGGTGGAGAAATAACTCACCTTATTGATGACTTTAAATAAAACTATTTTTGAAATAAAAGATGTCTTTTTGTCAATAGTGTTTTTCTGTATTTGCTACGTGATTTCTGTAGGCAAACTACTGAAAAAAGTGGGATTCATTATGAAGTCGACAATGCCACCTTTTTGGTATCTACTGTAAGTTGCTTTTGTGAAGCCATCATACAGTATAAAACAATTGAGTTCACATCTATTAACACATTCCCAATCCTCGATTCCTATAAAACGTATTTGAAATGAAAGCTTAAAATGTGTGTACTGTAGTTTATTTATTTTAACATGAACTGTGCATAATATGTATCGAGGCAAACTATCGTCTATTGAAAAAAACGTGATTCATTGTATGAAGTTGACCATCTATCCAACTTGCTTTTGTGAAACACTTTTTCTAATGTGACTATACACAAATATTTATATTATGAAAAATCATCAACAAGATGAGTCAGTTTGCCTCCACACAGTACAGCGATTTCGCCACAGGTGGCAAAATGGATGGTGATGATAATGACGTGGGGACGAAGTGACCGTACTCTAAGGTGCCTAATAGAAGGGGGTATAAATTGCTGGAGGGATCAGAAGATTTCCTATAATGTAATTAGCAAGGGGGTCCTTTTTAGTGGGGGGAACGGGTGTCAGAATTTTCATAATTTTAAAAACGTTAGTTTTATGCAAAGTGCTTTTCTTAATATGAACTAACTTTTTTGTTCTTTCCCCGGTTTCTTTCCCTTATAAACATCCGACTTTTTCAACTTTTGCACCAGCTATGCACCTTAGTATCACACTATGCAGAACCTTTGGAAGCAGAAAGTTTAAGTGGAGTATTAATTTAGTAAAATTTCACTTTTTGGGTGCTAAGTTTGGTTTCCTCAGTACAAAAAAATAATGAATGGGGGGTCCTAATTTAGGTTCAGGGAGGAGGAGTTCAGAAAAAAGGTGTAACTACAGAATACCCCGCCACTGCCGTTAATATAATTCAGTGCATTTGTTTTAAAAGAACGACAAATGCGCAGAATAAATCATCATGTCATTATCGACAGTTGCGGGGTATTCTGTAGTTAAGTCAGAAAAAATCCAAAGATAAATAAGTGTTCCCCCATTCTATTAGGCACCTGAGAGTAAACCCTCTGAAACTGTGACAGGTACTACCGTCCTTCTTTGATCTTAAATACTAATAATATCCTGAAATACTGTGCCCACCTCTCCTTTGCATTTCTGCAACAAACACAGCCTCTGTTAGGTCTGGTAAGCATATAAACAAAATCTACAGCACATTGCCTGATTGATGTCTTGAAGTCTGAATCTTGTTCCACTTCTAAATAATGTTGACATTTAATCAATTCAGTGACATCGTGTCCACTTTTGAAGATTGTTAATAAATTAGAAATAAGTGTAAGTATTAAATTTCTATAGGCTTTCCAAAGCGAGAAGACAGACGCCAGGGCAGAACCATCACTTACTGATGAATAGTTATCTTTGTCTACGTCTATGACATCTACATTTGAATTTGAGGTCTCCATATTTTGGCTCAAGATCTCGTTTCTATGTGAAACGGTATCACTATCTCTATGCATTACAACAACTCGTTCATTCAGGTCCAAATTTGAGGGAATAAGATCATCAAAGCAAACATGGAGTACGTGTATGAAAGATTCTTCTGTATAACCAATATAATTCTTAATTTTTCGCCCTAGAGTAGTTTTTCCACAACCTGGAATTCCACAAAGAACCAAAACACAACCTTTGCAGTCGGTGTCCATTATTCACTTTGTAACCACCCACAAAACTTGGTAGCCATGCATCATGTGATTGGAAGGGAAGAAAACAAAATGGCGCCCGGAGATGCCAAAGGAAATGCAGTTTTGCCATTCATAGTTATGACCGTCATTTGGGGAGTCGTTGGTATAGTAATACCATTTTTCATTAAAGGACCAAACAAAAGGTAGGTAGAGGTGGATGCAACAATGTTAAATACTTAAAGTTAGTTATTTATCTTTGTTTCCATCATAACAATCATATGAACGTCATGTGTGCATTCAAAGCACTTTGTCAAAAAGGAAAGGAGAGTAGCATGTTGATGTTGTGATGTAACCACTATCAACCTTAATAGAACACACTGCACAAGTATAGTATGGTGTCTCTCTATGTCAAGATCTAGTACATGGTATAATTTTTATCTAAGGCCATGGATCGAGGAAGCGGTATAAATCCCAAACAGATGTACAGTAGTTGAACATACGTGTATTAAAAAATAACTCAGGGTTTCAGCTTCATTTAATCTTGCAAATTACTTTAGCCTGTACAAAGACCCTAACTTCTATAGGGTATACATGAAGAAACTGCGTGCATAAATAAATACATTCCAGCATGGAAATTATCTCAAAGGTTGAATCTAAATCAGTTATACAGTAAATGCTTGAAGTATTACAATAAGTATTATAGAGTTTGAGGCAAACAAGAAATGAGACTAATTATTTTAATACTCTACTTTCTGTTTGTTTGTCTACCATACTTATTCGCCTAAAAAAAAAGAAACCGCTGTTAAGATTCAGACTCGCTATTTCTATCATGGTAGATTTAAGGGGTAAAACCTGCAACTTGTATGGGTCTAATTTTCAACTAACGTCTATGGGTTAGTTGTAACTTGGATGATACTAGCTAAATAAAAGAAGGTTTTTACTAACAAAGTTCTGAAGTCAACTGTGAGGTGTCATCCTTGAGAAATAGAGAAACTTACTCACTACAGTCACTTTCATTTAATTGCTAAATTTTTCCTTTTTTTTATCCAAAGTAGTTCATGACTATAGTGGTTCTGTCACTAACTTTTGATACTAAAAAAAGCTATGTAATTATGAATATGTACATGTTAACTTAATATTTTGTTTTGGTACTTTATGATCTCGTTTATTTCAGTGTTCCTCCAGATCTTTAAAAGTTATTCAAAGTCTATTTTGTTTTAATCGGATTTAACAATTTTTAAATTTTTGTTTTGGTAGAACTCTTTTTGAAGTCTTAAATAATAATATATCATAGTTACTGTCAGTAGTAGCACAAACGTTGCTCTTTTACATTGCTAATTGCATTATAATTTATTTTTGTTTTGCAGTCTTATACAAACCATGTTAGTATTGACAGCTGTCTGTTGTTGGTTGTTGTATCCTTTGAACCAAGTTATACAACATGTACTTTGTTTTAAAAAGCTAGCTAAGCTAAATCTTTCTACGAGCCAAGTGGCCCATGGGGCCGGCGCTTATCTCCAGTTTCTGTAGTGTTAAGTGGATGAGAGCCTTTGACTCCCCCTCGACGGGACACTAATCCATCGCAGGTTAGCTCCCAGAAGACGCTGGTACACATTTACCTACCCCAGAAGGATGGAAAGATGAGTTGGCTTAGGCGGAAAAAAAAGTCAAAGAAATATTCAAATCTCGGCAAAGTGCTGGGATCGAAGGGGGACCTTGTGGTTGGAAAGCAGAGATCTTACCAACTGCGCCAACCATAACTAATAAGTGCATGCCTTGCAAATCTCAGTACCATACTTCCACAGACAACATAGCACCTGGAACATAAATCACTAATCGTGACTGCGAAAATTTAACATTGTTAATGGCAATGGCAAAAATCACTTCTTGAAAATTTGAAATAAGATTTTCCTCATACACATCTGGCCTGTTATCTGTTAGGTAAAGTAATGATAAACGATTTTCTTAATCTTTTTTGAAAAAAATTGTTAACAATAACATTAAAATACTTGCTAGTCCATCGGGCACAAATACTCGCAAAACTGCTAGTCCGACCTAAAAAATTACTAGCCCCGGTCATTGGGCTAGTGGATTTTTGGAGCCCTGGTATTATTATAGTAAATTTTTAGATACAATTTTGTTTTTTAAATAGTTTTTTTTTAGAAATTGTAACACTTTTGTTATACTGAACCCCAATGGTTAGCAACCTATGCCTGAATGGGCTACCCTGTAAAAATAAAGTTTTTCTACTACTAGACACTATTACTTGCAAATAGAAACTGGGGCTAAAAGTGTCAACCATGTAGTTGAACTAAAGGCTGAGTTAAACCCTGAACATAAAAAAGCTCCACGTAGTCTTCAAAAGTAATGCAAGTAATGTCCAAGTAATGGACACATGTTCCACATTTATTTAATATTAATTGTAGTTATGTTCACTTTTTAGTTTGTGCTTAATTTGAATAACAACCATTTTACTCTAAATGTCATCTATAGTAACTAGTTCTAAATTAGTTTACAAAAGCACAGACAAAAATGGACTCTATCTCAGAAGTTCTAAATGAAAATAAAATTAAAAATTCAGAATAAGTTTTTTTTTGAAATCAAGAAAAAACATTGACAAATTTGATATAGAATAAATAAATGTGATTTTAAAGTTTTCTTAGAAAAGTCCAAAACCTAGCAGCTACTTTTAATTAACATATTTTTAAAGGCAGAAAAACTTATTAAAAACTTACATTTTCTGGTACCTAAATAATTTCTAGTATAACTAACTGTAGTAGTCAAATATTAATAGGGAATGCATTCTATTAATAAATATCTGCTGTAGTCAGGCTCAACAGAAGAATTTTTGACTTTCATGTGACTGGATCTAGTCTGACTCCTGTTGTGACATGAATTTTTAATACAGTCGAACCTCGATTATCCGGACTATTCAATTATCCGGACTTTTTTCTCTGATCCCAATTTTTCATGAATATTCATTAGATCTGATCTTAAAAACTCAAAGTCGCAAAAAGGCTAATAATCCTTTCAAGAGACTGTTAAAACAGCATACTCTTTTCAAAGTCGCAAGTGCGATGAGGAAGATGAAGACAAGACACTAGTATCGACTAAAGAGGTGGTGCAATGTTTCAAAAAATGGTTGTCATGGATGGAATCACAGAGCGATACTTAACCTGTGCAGTTAAAACAGCTAAGACAAATGATGGACTTCGCAATGTGATCAAGCTACAAATTAGTCTTTAAAGCAAACAAACATGCTTGAACATTTAGATGTTTGTAAATGAACCTGAACTGAAAGTTTTTATTTGTAAGTACATACATGTGCAGGCTGTGTAGATTTCACAACTAAAACGTTTTTTTTTTGCTGTAATCTCATTGATATTTATGCTTTCGATTATCTGGACTCTTGATTATCCAAACTATTTACCGCGGTTCGAAGAGTCTGGATAATTGAGGTTTGACTGTAGTCCAGTTTCAAGTCCTGATAACCACTAGGTATAAAAATGACAGGTTCAGGTTGCTCATGCTAAGTCTCAAGGTGGCGTTAAATATTTGAAGATCCAACAAGAATCTACTGAAGCTGAATAAGTATCACAATATGTGGACTTGAGTCTGAGTACTTCATAAAATGTTGGAATTTTCAAATATTTAGCTCGAAATTGACGCTTATCCCGTTCAATCCCAGTTGAATTATTAAGTTCTCCTAACTTGAGTCCATACTTTTCATTGAACAAGTTGAGAGAATTTCACTTTTAATCATCTATACGGTATTAACCCTTTCAGTCCCAGTTAAATTATTAAATTCTCCCAACTTGAGCCCATACTTTTCATTGAACAAGTTTGAGAGAATTTGCTTTTTAATCTCCAGTAGTTTGCTTTGTTTGATCAATTCTCATTTTCTCATTACCAAATTATGTAGTTTGTATTCAAAATGTTATGTAAGGAGAAGTTGAGTGCTGATAACTGATTAGGACTGAAATGGTTAGTCCGAATAGCACATGCCCTCGTTGTTTATAACTAGTGGTACTCTGAAATTTGAAAAAGGAATATTGAGTTAAAACATTCACAACAAAAGAAAATTTCAAGCCATCAATTTAATTCTGATACACCTTTCTATTATTTTATTTTAGAATCAATATTTTTTACTCTTTCTTCAAACTGAACAACCATAAAAATTTTAAACAAAATCTGTGTTTCAAAAAGTTAAATTGGTCTGGGCTAAGCAAAGATTAAGAAAATATAGTGTGTTCTATACAGTGGTCAGAGATGTCTTTATTAGAAAAATAAATGTCATTTAGTTATTATTATAGTAACAATAATTGGTAAATATAATTTGAAAACAAGACTTTTTAACAATGAGTTAGTGTTGTTTTTTATGATGAACTTATTGTTAAAAATTAGAAAAATTTATAGTGAATACAATATTTTCTATCTATGCATTATATAATTTATTTAAAAAGGTGTCGGAAATTTTTCTTGGAGTCTATTTTCAACACAATGTTACACAGGTCACCTAGTTTAGATGCATTCTTTTTCGACAAACACAGTTTTTAAAAGATTTCCTTAACACTCTTGCAGCTGGCTTCTTGCTTATTGTAGTCAGCTAAATCCCTTGATTGGACCAGAAATTGAGGTTGAAACACTCAGACAAGCTATTAAAGAGTGGGGGCGAACTTAATTGGGGTAAGTTACTGGAACAAAATGTGTACTCTTGTTCTGGTGATTTAGTGTCTTGTTTGTAATAAATGTAATTGATATTACTTTGTTTTAAACATTGGTATGATCAGTGCTCCAAGCCGTGACCATTTTGGTCACCATGGCAAGTGGATCAAATAATGGGTGATTAAGACTGTCTGAAAGGTCGCCAATTTGCCGAGCTCCCTTTTTGCCATTACTGTAGGTCATTTTTAGATGAATTCCATACTTATGATTTCAGATTAGAAATTAACACTGTTCTTTCCAAAAAATATGGCAACCAAATTTTTATCCTTGATGACCTTAATAACTAAACTTGGAGCACTCATCTGATGATTTAGAATTATTTAATTTTTTGAGGAGGATGAGGGTGGTGCTTGGAGACTTTTAAAAAAGTTTATTCCTCTCCAAAGAGAGTGTAATTCAAACAAAAGATTCAGACTTTACATTGAAATTAAAATCTTGGGTGACATTAAAAAATTCTAGGAGAAAGAAAAAATTATATAGCATACTGTCAGCAAAACAGTTTTAAAAAAAGAATTTCTTTAAAGGCATGTTGCACTCAAACAAAGTATTTGCACTGTTCTAAATCTTCCAACTTTCCCCCACCCCCTCAAAAATCAAATAACCATTTCCTTGATAGCAGGGAATGTTTTATAATCACATTTAAACATTAAAACATTTCAAATTTGTTTGGGAGAACAAAAGTTAATGCTATAAATAATATATAAATATTGGAAAGTCAGTAGACACCTTTAAAGACCCCCTGGCAAAGCAACAGAATCTGAAAGCATAGCTATTGATTTTTGGTCTTTTTTGTTTTATAGATGGTGGAAGCAATTTGAACAGTTGTGTAGAGATGTGAAAGGAAAAAATATCAATAAGCAAGAAATTTTTGTCGATGTTTTATCATAAAATGTTACTCTTAGGTGCTTAATAAATGAAGGTAGATGTTAATTTCTTTTTCGTTTTTTTTCCTTTGAGCCCAATTCTCCAAAGCTTATTAGGAGTCCCCATTTATTGTTTCTATGTAATTACTTAGGTATTAATTTTAAGCACTCTGCCAAAAAAGTTGGAGCAACTTTAAAATGCTCTGGCATTGTCATTAATATTAATTTTGCACAATTGTATTTAGAGAACAACAATTTGCACAATATAAATCACCAGTGCTAGGGTATTCTAAAATCTAGCCCAAATGTGTAACAACAAAGCAAAACTTTAATGTTTAAACTTTCATTGGAAAACTGAAATTGCTATTGACAAATACTATACAATGCAATGTACAAGGGTTGGGAAGGACATGTACCATGTGCAAATAACGCATAAATTAAAAATATGGCGCATTAGTGGGCCAAGATTGCGCCCGCGTCCCAAGACATTCCCTCGTAGCCTGTGTACAAATTCGTTACAATCTTTTGCAATAAGATCCTGTTTTTGGATGGTGTGTTTTAATTGCGTTCGACGTTACGAGAACGCAATCATAATTTTGCGCTGCCGGAAAAAATCTCGATTTTGTGGTTGATCCAAATCGACGCCATTTTGGATTTCTCCAAGGGGATCTGAGTTCCATTCCTGAGCAGGCGGAAAAAGCCTCGATTTTGTGGTTGATCCAAATCGTCGCCATCTTGGATTCCTCCGAGAGGGTCTGGGTGTGGGTCGTTTCAGCCAATACGGCATGTAAGCTTCCCATGAAATTACACAACAGTTTATTATTTGACTTCTTGCTTGTGTTAACTGTTTTTACACAGGACTAAGTTCAATCCCTCTACCACAGTGCTAAAAAAATCGCCATCCTATCCAACCTTTAAACCATCGAACGCACTTCACTAATCTATGATTACTGCTAGTATATATTAGATTAATACACAATTTTGTAAATCACTGTTTCCCTATAACCAATGCCATATGTCGATAAACTTGGCCTTTAAAAAGTTCCCTTAAATTTTCGTTGTAGTATTGACGTCAGTGACTGAATATAATAACAATTTTATAGAGCTGCACAGGGATTATAGTTTTTGTGTAAACACTTGTTTAATTTTTGTTTTTGCTGTAGTTAATATATCTTCATAGTTGGTAGTAGAATTACCAATTCTAATTTATTCGCCGGAAGTAAAACACAAAAGTTGAGAACAAAGTTCGCAAAGTCGATAACTTTTGAGGTTGACAAAAGACATACCCTCTAATAAAATGGTTGTAAAAGTATTTTGTATTACGTTAGAATGAATAAACATTTGTTTTAAATTTCTTACAATACAACCTCGCTTAGGGGTAGTCATGGCAACCTTTTTGACTGTAACGAGTTGTCAAAACTAAAAATTATTTTGACTTTCTGTGAAACTGCTTTTGAAAGTTCCCACTGAAAGTTTTCCATTCAAGATCCATGGGAAAGTGCAAAATTTGTGAATTTAATGTAATCTATTTTTTTGCTCATGTAAAACAAGAAATGGTATTCTGTACTTTGTTGAAAAAAGTATAAATGCAGTACTGTATGTTCATGCTTCCTATGTCTTATGACTTGTATTTCCAAAATTACATAGAAATTCATTAAATGAATAGTTCCGTATTGATCGAGAACCATCTGATACCAGCGCTTGTGGCAATTAGTAGATCTTGTTGCAAGGGTGTAGCATCATCAACCGCTATTAAAATTAATACGTTAGTCAATCACTGGACTAGCTTGCACCACATGTACAGCCAGCGTGTTTTACTAGCAATCACATTAACGTTATAGTTGATTTTCCGCTTGTTTATTTGAATGCATATTTTCATCTTTTCTTTTGTTTTAAGCAATATTGTAATGATAAAAATACCAAGCAATACTAGCGTATAATGGTAACTGAAAAGATATATATCAACATTACATACATTTCATATATAAATATTTCATTTTTTACTGCAAGTCTCCTTTCAATTTGGTTAAATAAATGTTTTCGGCGCATTGAATTTTGGTAATGGCCCATCAATTTCAAAAATGGTCCATTAACTTTCAAGGAAACGGGCCATTAGCCCATAGACGTTTCAATCCATCTCAACCCCTGAATGTATCATTGTTTTGGATCAAAAATACATTATTTAATCTAATTTGTTTCAAGTTAAACTAGATTGATTCTTGGTCAAGAGTATATTCCTAGTTTCAATGATCCAACTTTCAAAACGTTTCAATCCGCCTTTCTTAGAAATTCTAACCCCCGTTTAATTATTTCGACATTTTCCCTGTTTATTACTCGGGCTACCCCCGTAGGGGGCCCGAGTTTAGGTTTACCTTTTCGTCAATATATCTTTCTGTCACGTCGCGTTTGGGAAAATTACCCTGAAGTCATTGTGCTTAGCTTTGCTAAAAACTTTTTGATCAAAACTCCAAAAGGCTTTCGAACCAAGCTTTGTTGAGGCTGAGAAGAGTTTCAAACAGTTTTTTCAAGT
>JAOBRB020213552.1:0-12081 GCA_027575285.2 Zoanthus pulchellus
TTGAAGTACAAAAAGGTGTCTCAGATTTTTTATTTTGCCTGATCGTTCTTCATTTATTCACATTTTCCTGAAAATAATAAATGAAAACAGTTCCAAGTTTCAAAAATTTTTAAAATATTTTGAGGCGCTTTAAAAGAAATCTGAGACAGCTTTTTGTACTTCAATGTATATATATAGATTCGATTGGTCAACAAAGCAAACGCGTGACGCTCAACACTTTGAAAAATAAACTCGAATATAAATTGCTGTTGTTTTGAAAGAAACTAAAATAAAAGAAAGAAAATAAAATTAAAATTGGCCTGGGAACAAATCATAAATCTCTTTTATGAATTACATGCGACAGCAATAGATGCGACGCCTAAATCAAATGTCAAATTTAATAGTTTGGGTCGACCCAAACTGGAGTTTAGCTCGGCACATGTGAAGTTCGACGTTTAAAACCGGGCCTAAAATTAAGAAAAATCGTATTTTAAAAACAACAACCTCACACTCGCTTTGGTCGCATACTGTCAACACTTGAAGGAACACTAAGCACATGTATACAATGCACGTCCGTATTAATTTTTTTTTTGAGTCAATCTGAGTCACTGCCCTTGTCGCTGCTTTCCACACAATCCGCAGCCTCGTTCCTCACTCTCCTCGCTTCCCGCACAATGTCTCTTGCGTTTTCTGCACGGATAATGGAAAGACAATTTCTTCCATTTGAAATGACAGTAGTCATCGATTTTCCTGTTGTTGAAAAAAGTATTTTATTTAATAAAACTATCGTGGAGATCAACAATGAATAAATTGTTAAAAAATGACAGTTTACACATGCAGTGTTTACTTTTTAAAAGCTTTGTCCAAACGGTCGTTTTGATAGGTGTTTTTAAAATCTTCGAAATCCGACATCACACATTTAGCGTCACCGCCCGCTTCCTTTTTTTTGATAGTAAGATATACTTTTTTAAAAAGTTAAAAAGAAAAGATAAATATTAAAAAGGTTTGCCTTGTGCTGTTTTGTATATAAATCGGACGCATTATAAAAGCAAACAAACTGCATTCCCAGAATAGATGACGGGTTACGTGATGTACGTCTGTTTCATAAAAGTCATTTGATACCATGCACTACTACCGCAAGCTTGTTACAACTACAAGAGATCTCTTGTTTAGACATCGCTCCTGTTGTGTGAAACACTACAAGTAACAAGTCTTTCAAGATTTCCTTTTTCTGCAATCATGGTTTTTGTTTGTGTTTCTATCCGGGTTAAATTAACATTAAACCGAATATGTGGGGTTCGATTCCCGCCGAGGGCATACATATCATATTTTTCTCTTAATTCTTTCTATATAGATTTACACACCGAACGCATTCCAATTACATTTGTTAACATTAGCACTGACAGCTTCAACGAACTGTTGTAGTCTCTTTCTTAACTATCACTTGTAATTTAAATTATAGTGAAACCTTTTTTCCATACAGATTTTTTACTAATTTTTGCAGTGGCACATATGCATGTATATAAAATTTAAAGTTATCAGAGACTTGTTCTGAAGTTTTGGTATACTCTTCTGTTTTTATTTACCGTAGCGAAATTGCACGTCAATGCATAATTAAATGTTGTATTGGTTGTAGAGTATTCATTTTATAAGAGAAAATATTATCCTTAGTGAAGAGACAACAGCTTTTTGCCCTTATAATTATATATTATTCTTAGAAATAGGATGATGTGAATTTCCAAAAAAAAAAAAATTGCGCCGCGTCCTCCTCTTTTTTGCCAAAGCCGAACGCTAAACATAATTTTTTCTTATTTGGCCTTATATCATCAGAGGTATAGTGTTTTAAAATTAAGCTCTTTGCGAATTTGAAGTTACGAATTGATATTCATATTCAACTGCCCTTTAATTTTCTTATGGTAGACACAAGACTTACCAGCAACGCTCTGGGAGAGGTCCAGAACCCAATGCGCTTCAAGGGTGAAGAGGTTGACAAGGCACTGTGAAATGTTTCTTTTTTCAAACACATTGGAACCATTGTTTCCAAAGTGTCCTCGCCAGTTTCCTGTTTTTGACCAGTGGCCAAGGACCACTGGTCTCACACAGTTCTGAAGTTTTCCATCACCTGTTTTATAGTGTAGATATAAATCAAACTCTAATCATTTAAATTAAAATTTAAACAGTTTCCTACTGTAATTTATGTCTGCATTATGAAGGATATTCAAATTTCAGTTACGCAATTTTAGTTTAGTTAGTTAGGTATGGTTCATCATCATTAGTATTATGGTTTCATGACATCGATAGATAAAATATCAGAAATCTTGTTTTAAAAGCAACTCAATAATTGTGCTATCATGTGGCTAGTTAGTTAGGTATTGTTCATCATTAGTATTATGGTTTCATGACATCGATAGATAAGATATCAAAAGTCTTGTTTTAAAAGCAACTCAATAATTGTGCTATCATGTGGCACTTCTAAAAAAAGTGATTCCATTAAAATAGAAATATTAATGAACAACCATTAAGTTGTTTGTATCTGGATAAGAGTGTGATTATGGATTCAAAACATATCCATATTAGTTTATGAAAGCGTTTTTAAAAATAGTTTAACTGCAACCGAGGTAGCACGGAACGAACGAGTGGAGACAGCAGAACGCTCTAAATCAGCATGAATCCAGGGTAGACTTCGCACCAAGTCGCTGACGTTAACCACACCGGCCCCGGGCACCGTGCTTTTAAGAACGGCAAAACTACTTGTTATTATCCTTATTGTTTCCATTTTTGACTATGACTGCGCTGTACGATATCAACTTAATTTCAGATTAACGGGTGTTATTAAAATGCGAAACAACAAAACTGACTATAATTAATCTTTTTTTATTCAAGTTTTTTATTTTATATGTTTACGATCTTACTATTTTAGCTGGCTCTGAACCAGCACTTGTGCCGGTCGGCCATACCGGGTCATAAGAACGTCTTATTTTTGGGCCAAAGCTGAATATTTTTGGGATTTAAGTCTGAAATGTTGTCAAAATGTTCTTTACAACTAATCATTCGTATTTCAATGGTGTGCACGCTTTTTTATAAGAACAACTATATAAGAACAATGACACTAAAAGATAGGAGATTCGATATCTGATAAATAAATAGAGCAAAAGAAAAAATAACAAGTCCTGCAAATTATGCCTGTAAAATTTCCATGTATTTTAATCTTACAAAAAAAGGAAAATAGCTGAGGCGCTATTTATAAAAAAAATCTTAATCCAACGTTGAATGAACAAAACTAATCAATTCCCTCGAAACTTCTAAACTAAATTACATGCGTAATTAATTATTCGTTACACCATTGTCATTTGCTGTTGATGGCCTTTGGAGAAAGGCCGAAATATACAAGTTTAAAAATGATTAATCTTCTCGTTATTTTATATATATTGAAACTGTTTGCCCAAAATAATATATTTATTTTAATCTTGTTGAAAACAGCTTGCACTATTGCCGCATCGACTTTTTACCAGCTCCGTAATTTTGCGCCTTAATCAGGTAACAAAATATATAAAGTTTCCTGTCATTCCTCAGGCTCAGTCTCGTGTGTCTGACGTTCTTATAAAGAAAGAGTGTAGTGTGAGTTTAAATGAAGTGTTCATCATTACCTCAGCCGCATTCATGTATACAACTCGGGGGCACTCAAACTGATTAAAGGACACCTATCAAACACGCTTTTTTTATTATAACCAGCAAATTTTGCTCAGCTTTAATTTGTTCTTAAATTGTTCTTGTTTCTGTGAGCAGTTTTAATTGAAAAGAAAAAAGAATAAAACAAGGTATTGTATATTGGAAAATGGAACGGCTTGCGCCACACAAGCATTGTACGACTGAATTTAGAGACGAACTACCAAAATTATTTGTTGAGAATTTACAGTGAATCTTTTTATAAATTGTATCCCGAAGTTTTAGTCAATTTTCTATCACATATACGTTTTGAGCCTCGTTGTTCTTTTAAAGTTGTTCTTATCAAAAAAAGCGTGAATTTATACATGGAAAAATCTTATCGTGTTCTATACAATTACTCGGTGTCACTTGCGGTTGGTCGATTTGCATTCTTTCTTCTCATACCGTCATGATTCCGGCAGAAGCTTTTCTATTTTTTCATCCCTACCTTGATGGCTTGCTTTTTTCTACGCATAGCGATTAGTTCCTCGGATTTGTCAATGAATGGTGTGGAACTAAAATTAGCGACGTAAGTTAAAAATCCGATGGACAAACCTCTGGGAGATTTTTCCCCTTGGTCTACTTCATATGCGAGGTCAACCTCCACCATCCTCTCTAGCAACTTGTTAGTTAACCGCTGAAGGTCAGGGTCTTCCAACACCAGAGCTATGGTATAGCTCTCAACAGTCTCGACGTTAAGCGAATGAATAGAAATCAAGAGACGTTTCAGCAATTCCTCGTCTATTTCCTGCAAGACACAGTTTTCAAAAACATTAATACGAAATCTATTGCGCACTTCAGCGAATTTCAAAATGACAATTTACCGTTACTTTAATGCGGAAAATGAGCATTGCCACAAATGCTTAATAAGATAAAATTTGTACGTTTCTGAAACATTTCACTAAAATATGACTAAGAGAATCCATTGACATTTTAGCCATTTCATTATTGTTTTAACGTTTTTAGTTATAGCTTAAAATTCATGAGACAAAGTGAAAATGGTCAAGGATTAAAAGAGTGCAATCAGGTATTGTACCTTAGTTAATTTGACCAACACCAAAGAGAAGCCCCTGCCAGATGGTACAATGGTTTGTATTCTACTTATGTCCAGTTCATATGGATTTGACGACGGGATTATCACTCCCACCGCCCCAGTCTTTGTTTCAAACACGTGGACGCCGGTATCTGTACCAGCACCCCTCCGGAGGCCTGCTATGTGCTCCTCGTCTCTTTCAACACTTATCGCCCGCTCGAAGAAATTCTTCAGCTCCTATAAATGAACAATAATTTTACCATGATATGTGTAGGTGGCGTCTTATGCAGCTGTCAGAAACTTTGACAAGAGACTGCTTCTAAGCCTGATTTGTTTAACATATATCGTGTAATATGCTGTCTTTGATATGTTTTGAACAGTGCTTCGCATTATATTTTCTTCAGGACAACTCTTTTATCTACAGCGACGCCTGACTATTTGTATCCACCGAAACAACGATAATGTTTCGCATCAATCAACTGTTTGGCAAAAGAGCGACTGGTCACGATAGTCCAGGATTAGTAGTTGCGCGCGTAAATAATTCGGAATGATTGCAAACATGAAAACCTGCCGTCATAAAGTAAAAAGTAACAAAACTCAGGGAAAAACATTTTTACAATAATGACAACAAATATGGAAACTAGCGGTTATGGAAATTAATTAACATCGTTTTTTCTTCGAATTTGTAAACAGACGATTGAAGCTTAGTTTTCTTTTTTAACTATGAAAAACTACTTTTCTTCTACTACTCTTCAAAGTACAGAGTCATTCACTTTCATTCACGGATATGTTCTATTCCTCATTACACACACTACTTGTTATTTAAGAGAGCACATCATAATCGCTTACCACTGGTAAGTCCTTTAGCTTCCCTTTTGGCGATAACTTCAAATTCTTAAATTGAGACAGCTTCTCCTCCGTGGCATGTTTTAGAAAACGTCTCTGTAAGTCCTCCCAACTCTCACTGCCAGTGTATGTCATGAATGCGTCAGCTACTCTTTTCTTGATTTTTATTGAGACGGCGGACTCTTGCAGCTCTTTTGTGGACAACTGCTTGTTTATTAACTTTCGGAGCAATTTGACTTTAGTGTCCTCCGTCAGCCCCTGGAGTGGCATTCCAAGCTGTCAATCAAAGTTTGAAAGGTTATTTTTCCACTAAAGATTTCAAATGAAAATAATCCTTGTAAACTGTATGAAGTAGCCGACAGGAATATATAGGAGCGCGGGCGGATATTCGACAAAAACTTTTTCATTACTTCGGAAATGGTGCAATACAGCTGTATGCAAAACAAGAAAAATGTAAGATAAAAGACAAATAGTTGCAGTTTTATGACGAAATTAACAGGCTTCAGTTGAGAATAAAAAGATTCTAAACGGATCTGCGATTGGGCATTGTAACAGTTGGGATTTGTAGTCTTTATTAGAACGAGCTTATGAATGATAATTAAAAATATTCAATATAAAATAATTTTAACTTGTAACAAAGAAAGCCAGCAGAAGTCAAAGAGATAAATTCCACGCTCTTTGAACTCGGCTATAAACAAAATTCCCGAAAGCTTATCAAATCCGTTACATTCATGTTATACCAGGGGATTTATCTTGCTTCACTAGCTAGCTCTAAATGGTTTTTATTTTTCTTACCATTGTTTGCTTCATCTCAAGTTTTCGCTGTCGCGAAGGCTTTTTTGGTTTCATATCCTTCAGTTGATGTCTACAATACATGGATTCTGCTTGACAGAGCAATTCCCAAGCTTCCTTGGACAACAGAGCTGCTTGGAGAGTCGGCTCCAATGCTGCAATATCCTGCACAGATTGGGACAAAACCCCTCAGTTAGGTTCTCTTCTTGCTCAATTGTTTATATTACATTTTCTGATTTTCCTCTTGTCCAGTCCAAAATGAATTAAAGATGTGAGTGTACGGTATGACTTTTGGTACTTTTTCACTAATTTAGTACATCAGTAAATCATTTACACAGTAAGTCACACTTACACGTTTTTTTTGAAGAAAAACTCTGTAAAAACACCCAGGCTAAGATTTGTTTAAAAATTAAGAACAATCTAAGAACAATCTCCAGACTGAAATTTTGATCAGACATGCAGATTGAGATGTAAATGTAAGTTCATAACAACAGTTTTAACCGCCCTTTTCACTTTTTTATGAAGAATTCAAGGAGATTGCATAGCACTCGATTTGTTTACAAAGACTTGTTAGAATTAGCTGTCTCATCAGGCTCCAGAAGAGTGATAAACAAGTTCGACACATTCGCGGACAATATTTTATCGCATACCGCTGGATGAAACAATAATAAACATGTGCTTCTTAGCGCCTTTTTATTGTCCCGGGCAACTACTCCACTGTTTGGAAATAGGCGGAAAATAAGAACAATTTAAGAACAACTTGAGGTTGAAATCGTTAAACAAAAAGTTCAGAACAGCCCAGCCCTCAGCCGAGTTCTAATAAAAATAAGCGAGAGAGTCGAGAAAGAGGAACGAGCAAGCAGCGTAGCGATGAAATGGAGGCAGGGAGAGAACGAAAAAAGAAAGAACACGGTCACAGAGGGAAAGGTTAAGGATAGAAAAGGAAAAAGACTAAGTACACGAGCACCGGGTTACATCTAGGCAGAGTTGTGGGGGATATCTACCTTGCCTGGCTCTGAATACATTTTCTGGCATGACCTCCGCCACTCCGCGGAAGATTGCGGCGTTGGCTCATCTTCGCTTTTCTCGGCCATGGAGTATAACCATGAACGGCATCTGGCTACCTTGTCAAGCCACTTAGACTCTCTGCTGCCTTTGTCTAATGCATTGTGTCTGTTTGCCAGGCGGCGTATTTGCTCGTCAGTGAGCTTGTTGTCGTAAACAGACACCACTGCATGCGAGAGGAACTTGGACAATGTTTCATCTTCTTCTTGTGACAGCTAAGGGATAAAGGAAATGCGATTGCTTGTTATATTCTTATCTTTTTGCAGGAGTTCTATGGTTTTTCAAACGTGACTTGGTTTTTTATTTTTCCGAATATTAAGGCTTAATTAAATTGATGTGAATTAGAAGCTGCGCCAGATGTAGTAGTAGATTCACAAAGTATACTCAGTATTGTTCAATGGTTATTAAAGCTACAATTTAACTGCAACATTGAGTCTGTTTGTTGACATGTTCATACTACAGCAGAGCCATTGTTTTTCAGTAACTTTTACTGGAAGCAATGCGTAATGAAAATATTTCCATAATACACTCTTTCTTTTTAATAAGAATATCGTTTTCCGTCCCAGGCTAAATATCCAGCCTGGATATTCTTATAAATATATTCCTTTAAAAAAGAAAGAGTGTAGTTCTAAAAAAGACAATCCAAATTTGAGGATGTGGTTGTTTACCCTTTCGTAGGCCGCTTGGCGATGTCTCCCACCAACAATCCAGATAGTGCAGCCTTTTAGCAGCGCACCCATATTCTTTCCCTGGGTTTCCCGCTTGGAGATATTTGCTATACCAATCCAGGACTGGGCGTCGCTTTGGTACATTGGTGCAACCCTGATGCTTTCTACTAACTCGTCAACAGCTTGTGAATCAAGTGGCCTGTCCAACCACTTGTCTGGGCATTTGGCCAGGTTTTCGACACGAAAACTGTATCGCCCTTTTAGATTTTTAAAATAAATTAAAAATAAGAAATTTCAGTTTTAAAAATGTGCAAAAATAATTATCGCTATAATAATAATAATAATAACAATAATAATAATAATAACATTAACAATAATAATAATAATAATAATAACAATAATAATAATAATGATAATGATAATAACAACAGTTAAAATGGTAATAGGAGTTAGGGGAGTCCAATTCGGTCTATTATCATTACGCGTGAATAACATAATCAACAAAACTGGGTGAGCGCAAAGCGCAAGTAATGATAACAGACAGACTTGGACAAATACGAAATCCTATTACTATCAATGTTGGCTTCTTAAACAACTTTTTCAATCTTTTTCACAAAGGAATATTTATTTAACCAACAGTTCACTCACAGCATATTTTTGCTACTACCGATACGGTATGATCGCTGTTGCTGTATAACACGCTGGACACATACATTGCCGAGAAAATGTCGATAGCGCGTCTAGTATTAAAGCTAACCTAGTGGTTTTTGGTGCAATAACAAAAAGCCCAATAAACGTAGCTTTAGAAATTGTAAGCAAAAATACTGAATTTTTGAAACAACTTTTTTTTATCCCGAAAGGCGAAACTTGTTTTCGCTCGGCGCGCTATATGTTCTGCAACTCTTCCATCAAATTTGTTTGTTTGAGTAACTGAATAAATGAACTTTCAACGTGTGTGGTCGATATGGGTTTTGTGCCTTGTTTTGATGAAATTTTGTCATGTATTTCGAAAGACATTTATGTGTGAAAGATTTACAATACTGCTTATACCTCCGGAAACAAAAAACAAGTTAAACGTTTTCGCACACATTTGTTCTGGCTGTGAAAATTTAATAAAGGTTGATTAAAACTAGACCGATAATTAATGTTTTAAATGTGTCTCCAATTTTTGATGTTCTAGGAGAAATCTGAATTTAAAGTTTTAGCAGCAAATGCCTTTAGTGGTTAAATTAATGACTAACCCACTTCCTGAGTACATAAAATGTAATTACCTTAAACTAATTGTGTGCAATCACGGACTACAGCACTATACACCCAACCGTGAAAACTTTGACACGAAAGTAAATTCATTTACCGCAAAGGATAAAAGAAATAAAGGGAGTTTTGCTTCATATCTCGGTTTATAGTTTCAAATTAATAAAGATGCAGTTTTCACCTTAAAAGATAAAACTTTTATGGAAGAATTCAGAAATCAGAAACAACAAAAACCAGAAAACTAAAGCTAAGGCTAAGTCCACACTGACGCATTTTCGAAAGCCTTCCGTTTTCATTTTAGTGAAAACGTATCAAAAGATTTGTTTATACATCCACGAAAACGGAAATGTGCTCAAACGTATTTTCCAAGTGAGTAGTGACGCAAACGTTTGCGAAAGTTTTGTACTAAAGCGTTGTGGATAAAATGACCTGTAACTGTGTAAGTGTAAGTGTTGGGGCGCAGCGATGACTGGAGAGCGAGAGTATGAAAAAGAGGCATAATTTAATCTTTTCAGAAAAATATAACAAATAGTTTACCATTTTTATTGTAAAACGATAGGAGTTGTGGAACAAAACCGCGGGTGTCCAAAGTGACCGGTATCCTTCAAAAACAGTAATAACTATTTGTTCCTTTTTATTAAAATCTGCTTCCGAAATATTTCACCGTTTCTATTAACCGCGGGCGCTTACAATGTTTTTGTTCCGTATAATTACCGATCTAATAAACCAAACCTAGTGATTGACGCGTTTTAACATTCCAATATAATAAAGCCGCTATTACACGTTGATACTGTCAGCTGAAACTTGTGCAACGACGATGCGAGCTGACAAGTTTCAGCAGGAGTTGTGACAGTTGTAGTACCGCTTAATTCTACTTCTGCAAAAATCGCAACAATCATAGTGGCGATAAAAACAAGAGTTTCACCATGTAACACCACTTGGTAAAAATTGTCTTGCATTATTGTTGCGTATAGGTTTCAGCTAAAAGTTTCAATGTGTAACAGCGGCTTGACCGTCACGGAATTTTTTTCCTACCAAAGGTGATTGACACATGTTAACACTTTTAAATACCTCCCGTCACGAAATTTTTCCTTATCAAAGCTCGCTACAGGAGTGACGGTGACCCATTATCGTGAAATTCCTGAGAGGCAAATCCATAGCCCGTTCGGAAGGATGTTCCGGCGCTTTTTTCTAAATATAAGTAAAATAAACTGAGAATTGACTTTGTTTTGATATTTTCCGAAATAATTCGATAATTTTAGTAGTCATTTATAATCTGAAATCATTAAAAACCATAACGTGCAAAGTCATTGAACAGAAGATCTGGGAAAAATAAAACAATAACTCGGTTGGAAAGCAGGCTTTTTAAACAGTTTTACAAAAATATGAGCGCAGCGTGCTTGAGGTTAGCGATATAGCGTGCAAGAAGTCCTGGGTATAATTTGCCAGTGGCAGTGCCCAGAGTTTCTAAGCGCCTAAAATCTACTTTTCTGCCTTTGGAACTGTTTTTTTTTTCTCCGTAGCTCAATGCGACCACACTGTGACTTATGCGATATCGCTGTGACAGAAAAAAAAATCTTTCATGCGATTTACTTATATACAGCTTCATTGTTGCTGTAAACGCTTTTTCTATAAGAAGCAGTAAATTTTGCCAAGGCTCATTCTTGATTTTTTGGCGATTTCAGACTCAATTTGTTATTTCTGTGAGCGGTTTTTAATGAAGAAAAACCAAACTAAAACAAGGTAATGGAAAATGAAACGCCTTGCGCCACACATGTATTGTACGGCTGAATTTGAAGGCGAACTACCTTCATTGTTTGTGAAGCAGCCTTTACAGTGAATCTTTTTTATGCTTTATCGCTATTAGTGTTAGTCAATTTTCTACCACAAAATCTTGCCTAGTTATCAAGCCACAGCCCGAGCTTGTTCTTAAATTGTTCTTACATTTTGACAAATTTCTCGAGAGAGAGAACTTGCATTTGTTGTTGCCGAACAAAAACGGACAAAATGCCGTTTCAGAGAGCTTTTTACTTGTTTTCGTTTTAGTTATCTTTTAAAATTAGTTATAAAGCGAAGATCTAGCCTCTGATCAATGTATATAAATGGACACATACCTAGTCTATGTGCGCTGATCTCTTGATCAATATTTTCAGGAGATGGCTTGATTTTTTTAAGCGGCGAATGTAAATCCTTATCCTCCTTGCATGATCCGCTTTCGATTCTTCTTTTTACATCAGTTTTGCCGCCCGTTGTGAGTGGCGTAGTCTGCAGCACGTCTGAGTTGGAGGAACAACCAACAGTCTCTTCTTTGTACTGCAGGACAAATTTTTCGCTACCAGCTGTAGCGTCAAACTTGGCGGAGAAGGAATTCGCTTCCTTGTAAAATTTTTCTAACAGAAAGACAAACGCCAATTTGCCCGAAACAACTTCATTGTTCCTGCAGGTTATCTACAATTTTGAGTGAGAAAATAAAGCTATTAGCATTAATTACAAAGGTTAGGAAAGTGCGGGCGGGGGCTATGCATGAGCGTCTTTACAGAGGTAATGAATTTATTCTGAAACAGTGCGTTGTGTTCATTTTCTTTTGTGCGCATTCAAATTTTTGGCCCTATGGAAAAGGTTGCATAGTTTGGTCAATAGTTTGGCTATAAGGCAAATAAAGGCACCTTTAGAGTGGTTTTACTAAACTTTTTTAAATACAGTAGTGAAGTTTCACATTTGTTTGTTGTTGTTTCACGT
>JAOBRB020213662.1:0-12081 GCA_027575285.2 Zoanthus pulchellus
GCCAACCGGGCAAATGGTAAGCCTTCTGACAATCGCACCCTTGCACTTCGCACCCTACAACGCTGGGTTAAAACAAAACAGACCAAGGGATTAAACGCCCTTGCTCCTAAAAAACGCGCGGAAAACCCCGTGCCACCGTGGGCTAATCTTTTAATGACCGCTTATGGTCAACCGCAAAAGCCTAGCTTGTATCAGGCGTTAGAAATGGCAACCGCCGATTGTTTAAACGCTGGTATAACACCGCCAAGCTTGCCACAAGCCAAACGCTTTTTGACGAAAATATCAACAACCGACAAACTGCGGGGCAGGGTGTCTAATCGTGATATGCGTGCCTATAAACCGTTTGTTCGCCGTAGCACGGAAAACATTAAGCCAGCTGATATATATGCCAGCGATGGTCATACTTTCAAGGCTGAAATATTACACCCCATATCCGCAAAGGCATTCCGCCCTGAAATAACATCAATCATTGATGTGAAATCGCGGTTGTGTGTGGGCTGGTCAACGGATTATGCGGAAAACACTTATGGCACAATGAATGCCATGCGAATGGCGTTTACAAAATGGGGCATTCCTGCCATATGGTATGTGGACAATGGGCGTGGGTTTAACAATGAAGCATTTGACAATCCTTTAACCGGCTTACTTGCCCGCCTTGGCATTCACAAAGAAAACTCAATTGCTTATAACTCGCAAGCTCGCGGGGTGGTTGAACGCTCCCATCAAAGCATATGGGTAAAAATGGCAAAAAACCTTGATAGCTTCATGGGTAAACGCATGGATAAACAAGCCGCCCAAACTTCCTATAAACTAACCCGCAAAGATTTTAAAGCGGTTGGCACGACTAAACGCCTGATTGACTGGGAAACCTTTACGCAATTGTGTAAGGACGCTGTTGAAGCATATAATAACAAACCACACTCTGGCCTTGATAAAATCACTTGCCCAATTAACGGCACCCGCAGACATATGACACCACTTGAGGCTTGGAGCAAATATATTGAAGACAAGGACATTACCCTAATGGATGACGAGGCCGTGGATATGTTCCGTCCTTATGAGCAACGAAAAGTCATCCGTGGCGAAGTCCATATCAACGGACACCAATACTTTGCTTTGAAGCTTGAACACTACAACCGCCAAGATGTGTTGGTGGGCTATGATTTAATGGACGCAAGCCAAGTCTGGGTGCGTGAATTGGTCCGCACACCCGATAAAATAGACTTCGGCCGTTTGATTTGTATCGCCAAGCTTGAAGCGAACCATATTGACTTTATGCCAAAATCCAAACTGGACCAAGCTAGCGAAAAACGCCGTCAAGGTCGCATCAAGCGGGCGCAGGCAAAACTGGACAATGTGTTGGAGCAAGAAGGCGTTAAGGGTGGCGTTATAGACCATACCCCTAACGCAGACTTAACCGCTGAATTTGAATCAATAAAAACACCACCAATTATTGAACTTGTACCTGATACGCCTGCTGAACAATATTTCAGCAGTGATTTTGAACTATTACAGTATTTGGCGGGCAAGGATAGCTTGTCCGCTGAACAACGCCTACAAGGCTTAGCCTTACTAGAACAACCTGGTATGGAAATGCGTCTTGGGGTGGCGGGTCTTAATAAACAAGACCTATATAATAAGTGGGCTGAACCTGCAATTTCAGCCCACTCAACGAAAAAGTACTAGTAAGGAGATATATACATGAAAAACACTTTTGTCGCAACCAAAAACGCAAACCGATTTTTAGATGGGTTGGTAAATTTAAATAATCGCGGTGCAAATGAAGCCTGTTTAATGGTGGTTGATGGCGAACCCGGTATGGGCAAGACCAACATTACACGATGGTGGGCGGTGCAAAACGGCGCTGTTTATTTACGTGCTAAAACACAATGGACGCCGCGTTGGATGTTGGAAGAATTGCTTAACGATCTAAATGTTGCACCCGCACATCGATTTACCGACCGCTACAACCAAGCCATTGAAGCCTTGGCCAGCCGTGCCGGAAATGCAATTCTAAATAATACCACATTTGGCATTATTATTGATGAGGCTGACCACATCGTCCGCCGGCGTGAGATACTTGAAACCTTGCGCGATTTGTCCGACGCACTTGAAATACCCTTTATATTGGTCGGCATGGGACGCATTCGCACCGGACTAACAAGATTCCCGCAAGTTGCCAGCCGTGTAGGACAATACGTTGATTTTAAAGACAATGACCCGGACGATACGGCCAATATTGCCAAGACATTGATTGATGTAGAGGTAGCCCCAAACTTACTAGCCTTTTTGCACCAAGTAAGCCGTGGACGCGTGCGTGAAGTTCTGGAAGGGCTAAAATCTATTGAAAGCTTTGCCAAACGCAACAATCTATCAAGCGTTGATTTAAATGCAATGGCTGGTCAAACATTATTAAACGACCGTGCTAGCGGTCAACCAATAAAAGTTAAGCGAGGTTAAAATGGCTGTAAAAACAACTCATAATTCTTTTGCAAAGATTTGGGCAGCAATGCGAATTAGCAACAATTTCACTCCTGATGATCTGGAACAATTAACCGGTGCTACTCGGCAACACATCAACTTGTATATCAGCTATTTGGCCAGAGCTAAATACATCGGAAGAAATAATAAATCGCAATTCATTCTTGCAAAAAATACTGGCCCCTTTTACCCAATTATTCGGCAAAAATCTAATTCCATTTTTGACCAAAACTTGCAAACGGAAATCGTATGTCAAAAGCCAAGATAATATTAAATAAATCAATAAATGAATTTGGTTCAATTGCTGCGGTGGCAAATGAAATTAATCAGCGTGCTGGCAAAAAAGTTGTGGCTCGATCTACCTTATCGTTATTTCTTAATGATAGATATCCCGCATCAAGCCAACAACTTGAACAAACAATTATCACATATTTGGGTGATGAAATGGTTATTTGTCCTGCCACTGGCCGCCAAATCACCACTGCCCAATATGAACGCAATTTATCTGCTCCAATGCCACTAAACAATCCAACGGCATTAAAACATTGGGGCATATACCGTGCAATTTCGCACACAAACAACAAGGAGAAAAAACTATGACAATATTTAATATCGACATACCAATGGGCTATCGTTTGGACGCCAAAGGCAACCTAGTTCATTGTGATAATATTAAGCCACAGAAATTATTGGAAGACGAAATGGTGGACAAAATCCACAACTACGGCCAACCTTTAAAAGACCAAATCGCCCGTTTTAAAGCCCATACAATGGACGATGTGGAAGGGCTTGTTGATCTATTAGCTCAAGAATACGGCGTTAATCGAAAAACTCGCAAGGGTAATATGAGCTTTCAAACTTTTGATGGCTTAAAAAAAGTTGCCATTCACCAAGCCGACACCATTGACTTTGGTGCCGAACTGCAAGTTGCCAAAGATATTTTTGATGAAGTTGTAACCGACTTGGGCGATGGCGTATCACCAACCATAATGACATTGGTTGAAACCGCATTTAATGTGGGTAAAAAGGGCCGAATAAATCGTGAAAATTTATTTAAGGTAAGGGACTTGGAAATCGCCCATCCAAAATGGCAAGACTTTCGCCGTGCGGTAAACGATAGCATTCGCATCATGTCCACAAAAACTTATGTGCGGTTATATAGCCGGGACAATACGGAATCCGACTGGAATCCAGTAAGTATTGATATTGCAAATTCTTAAAATTTTTGAAGGAGACAAGAAAATGGAAAAATATTTATTATCCAAGCAAATTAAAGACATTGCCTACTTATTTGATGTGGGCAAACCTGCCCGCTTAAGCGCATCTGAGGCCACTACAATGCGGGCAATCCTACTGTCATTGGCCGAACAAGCTAAGCTTTTGGCAGATGCTAAATTTAATGCGGAGGCAGCTTTATCTGCCGAAAAAACAACTATGACCAAGGTTGCTCATTTGGGCAAAATCAACGGCAACCGAAAACCCAAATTAACCCTACTCCAAGGCGGACACGACAATGACTACAAATAATTTTGACATCGAAAAACTCATTCGTGCTGGTGGCATTAAATCCGCTGGCAGACCGCCCACATTGTGGCAAAGAATAAAAAGATTTATTCGCCGCTTGTTAAATTAAAATAATTTTTAAAGGATAAATAAAATGACTAAAAAACCTTGGCGCCAAGGCCCTAATTCCAGAACCAAATTTCCACGAACGGACAACTTGAACCGCCGTTCGTTGTTGGCAAAAATTCATATTGGTAAAAAACAACTGGGCCTTAATGACGATAATTATCGTGCCTTACTACAACAAGCCGTGAATAAATCCAGTTGTGCTCATATGACAAATGGGCAGTTAGTTCTGGTGCTAAATCTGATGAAGTCATACGGATTTAACGCCAAATCTAACCGCCCTCAACCTGCGGGCTACACCCGTAAAATAAGGGCTGTGTTTGGGATGTGGTGGGAATTGTGCGATTTGGGCGTGTTTAAGGTCAAAACCCGCAAAGCCTGTGTTGCGTGGGTGAAAAAATATACCGGTTGCGATGATGTTAATTGGCTTACCGATGAACACGCTGACCTTGTTTTAAACCAACTTCGTAAAATCCAAAGGGATTATAACCGTGGCGACAGATAAAAAAATATATGCCGGCTATTTGGCTGAAACCCTAGTTTATGAACTGGGGCTTGCCCTAGCTTGTAAGTTTGTCGAAGCTTACGGCGGCCAAGATGTTTATATCCCGGTTAATGAAACCAAGGGGCAATTTGACAATTCTTTTACCAAGGCTGAAAAGTCGATTATTATCAAGAAATTCGGTGGCGGCCCTATGTCCGTGCCTAAAAATATTTTTGTCAATGCTGGCACCCGAACCAAAATACTTAATCTGGTAAAAGCCAACTATAAACAGTTTGGCCGTCCTTGTGCCAATCAGGTTGCTAAACAAACCGGCACCACCACCCGTTGGGTGCGGCAGGTTATCCAGGACGAAAAAACCACGGAAGACCACCCCGATTTATTCTAGTGAAAAACTAAAAGCCCCAGCATTATCTGGGGCTTTTCTCGTCGGCTTGTCGCACTGATGCATGTTTTGGCTACACCACCGCGAATTAACGATTTACAGATTAAAATAACCATACGCTTTTTTCTTTTTAACCGATTCGCGGGCCTTCTGTCAACTATTTCTCATCCTCAAATCCATATATGCGGAAGTGCTTCATCTTCCCCTTGGGCCCCATATTGTTTTAAACTAATCTAAATATTTTATTGTATGGAGAGTATACCTTTATGACTGAAATTGATTGGACTAAGTATCCCAACTTTACCGCAAGTGAGTTTATGTGTCAATGCGGTTGTGAAACTATTGGCGTGCAACCGGAATTAATCGACAAATTGCAAACCATACGCACACAATTAAATACTCCTATGACTATAAGCAGTGGCTACCGCTGCCGCAATCACCCTGTGGAAATAAATAAATCCTCACCCGGTACACATTCTTTGGGATTGGCTGTTGATGTTGCGGCCCGCGGCGAAATGGCTTACCGCATCGTTCAGGCCAGCATTGGAATATTTACTGGCATTGGTATAAATGGCAAATCTGGTTTTATCCACCTGGATATGGCCACCAAAGCCGATGGTAAAAACCGCCCCAATTTGTGGAGCTACTAAAAAATGTTTACAAGTATTGTTCAAGCCGCCATTAAACCTGCTTTAAATATTATTGACCAAACCGTGGTTAATAAAGACGAAGCTAATAAACTCAAAGCCTTAATAACCACTAAAGGTATGGAACAAGCAAGCCGTGACCTATACGCTCAAAAATCTGTGTTATTGGGTGAAATAAATGGCGACAGCTGGCTTCAAAGAAATTGGCGTCCCATAACAATGTTGGTTTTTGTGGGGCTGATTGTTGCCCATTGGTTGGGCTTTACCGCCCCTAATATCAGCGAAAAAATCGTAAGCGATTTACTTGCTATTGTAAAAGTCGGCATTGGCGGATATGTGCTTGGTCGTTCGGGCGAAAAAATCGCAAAGTCGTGGAAAGAGAGATAAAGGATTTATTAATATGGAATTTGATTTAAAGACTCTAATATTTATTTTTAATGGCCTTATTATCCCTTGCTTTTTATGGGTATGGAGGACGGCTAGCCGCGTACAAGATTTAGAACGCCGTGTGGCCGAAATGCCAACCCATAAAACAATTCATAGCATTGAAAAATCACTGATTAAGATTGACGGATCTTTAAAAGTGATTTCAACTGAAATCAACCACATCAAAGAAAATCAGTGCTCGTTTGAAGAAGCTTTAACCCAACTGGAAAAACGCACTCATAAGGTAAGAAAAAATGACTAATCCTATCCTCGATAACATTCGCGCTCAAAAAAGACGCCTAAATATTTTGCGCCTTTTAAAGCAAGATGTGGACTACACCGCATCAAACCTCGAACTGCAAGAATTGCTTTCTCACTTGGGAAATGGCGTAGCCTTATCGGTACTTAATGCTGACTTTCAGTTTTTAAGCCAAAACAATTTAATCGGTCTTAATGAGCTTGATGAAATTGCAACTGCATCACTCACCCAAAATGGCCTTGATTGTGCCAATGGTTTATTAAATGTGCCTGGCGTTGCTCGTCCATCACCGGCAATGCTAAACACACTAAGCCAAATTGATACACTGGATAATGACGATGTATGATGATGGAATTATTAAGCAAGCCCGTAATCTGTATGTTTTTAAATCCCTGCCCATAAATCATATTGCTGGGCAACTGGATTTACCAACCCGTACCGTTGCCCGATGGAAAGCGAGTGCTAAAAAATCTGGGGACTGTTGGAAAACCGCCCGCACAAATGCGCTAATAGCCGGTAATGACACTGGTCAAATTGATATTTTACTAAATGAATTTATTACTTTTTTTAACTCTACAATGGCCGAAGTCAAGACTAACGCTGATTTAACGGCCCTTGACAAAACAACGGCTATCGCTAGTCTCAGCGATAGCTATGCCAAGGTAATTAAATCCGCCGGTAAATCCGACCCGAATAAAGCTAACCTTGCCATTGCCATTGATGTAATAAAATCGTTGGTGGAATACTTGGAATTTCTCGACGACAAACAACCGCTTGAAATCTTAACACCCCATCTTCAATCATTCGGCCATTACTATAAAAAACTTAAAAAGCCCAAATCATAATTAAGGTAAAAAAATTATGCTAAATGATTTTGAAATATTAAACGACAAACAATTCACCGCCGAACTCGACGCAATTGCTCAGACTGCTCGTGATAATATTGTTGCTTTTTCTGGTGGCTTTGATACTTCAAAACCAGCCATTGCTAACCGCCTTGAAATCTTTAGCTCTAAAACAATCACCGCAAAACAAATTGAAGTTTTTGGCCGAATGTATTTTCCTCACTACATTCGCCCTAAAAAAGACGGTACTGAATTGCCACTTTCCATATTTCAAGCCCAACTATTAAATCGCTTTGCAACCGTATTAAATAGCCCCGAAGAATGTGCCGAATGCTTTATTGCCCCGCGCGGTGAAGCCAAATCCACTTGGTGTTTTATTTATTCTATGTTTTGCATCTGCTTCGGCTTTAAAAAATATATTCTTTATACGATGGATGCCTTGCATCAATCCGCACCGGTGATTGAGGCAATCAAAGCCGAACTCGATTCCAATCAACGCTTAAAAATAGATTTTCCCGCAATATTTGGCAAGACAAATTATTGGAAGTACGGCGAATTTGTGGCGAACAACAATACCAAGGTTCAAGCTTTTGGTTCCGGTTCAAAAGTTCGCGGCTTAAAGCACGGTCCATTTCGTCCCGATATGATTATTCTTGATGATATTGAAAACGATGAAAATGTTAAAACCCCAACCCAACGGGATAAATTGCAAGATTGGTTAAATGCCGCCGTCAATGGTTTGGGTGAAGCGGGTGAAAAGTTTGATATTTTATATCCGGGAACCATATTGCATCCCGACAGCGTTCTTGTTCGCACCATGAATAATCCCGCCTGGCACACAACAATTTGTAAATCAATAATTCGCCAACCTGACGACTTAAACCTTTGGGACCAATGGCAAGAAATTTTTATTGCAAATGGCAAAGCTGCCGCTCGTGAGTTTTATCAACAAAACCAATCCGCTTTAAATAAAGGTGCGGTTGTGTCGTGGGCGGACAAACGCCCCTTACTTTACCTAATGGAATTAAAACTTAAAATTGGCACAAATGCTTTTCTTGCCGAACAACAAGGCGAACCCCAACCCAAAGACGCCGTATTTACCGATTTTACCTATTGGAGCCAAAAACTTGATTGGACCTATTTTGGTGCCGTTGACCCATCACTTGGCAAAAGTGGCAAAGGTCGCGACCCATCGGCCATACTTATTGGTGGGGTTGCCCAAAATCGTGATGGCAAGTTTATACTTGATGTGATAGTTGCCGACATAAAAAAACGCGTTCCAACTAAAATCATCGATGATATTATCAAATATCAAACTCAATATAGCTGTGTTAAGTGGGGTGTTGAATCAGTTCAGTTTCAAGAATTCTTCCGCACTCAATTAATTGAAAAAAGCCACGCTAGGGGCATAAAGATAAACGCCTTGCCCATACAACAAATCACCGATAAAACCATGCGGATTGAAAGCCTTGAAAGTCCCGTTGCCGATGGGGTGATTCGCTTTCACCCCAGCTTAAATACTTTGTTGGAACAAATGCGTCAATTCCCCGAAGTCGCCCACGATGACGGCGTCGATTGCCTTGAAATGTTATATTCTATCGCCCTTGCTAAACAGGCGGGAAAATTTAAACCACACAACAATTTAATACACCGCACATTTAGCCAAATATCTGGCATCAACAAATTTGGATTATAAGGAATAATAATTATGAAAAAAGTAAATACAAAAAAACCAAACAAAGGCGAAATTATTACCTCCGCTTCCGGTGGTTCGTTTTCTGCCCATCAAGCCGATGGTCGCACTCTTGCCCTTGATGATTTAAATAATATTTTATTTGATGGTTATATCCGGTCGCTGTGGGATAAACGAAGGGGCGGTGTAATTGCCGTTGATTGGGCGGTAATCCCCAATCCTGTGGGTGAAGAACCAAGCCCTGAAGATGAAAAAGCCGTTCAGGTTATCACAAATTTATTACACAAAATTAACTTCGATTCCCTTACCTTTAAAATGCTATCTGGTGTTTGGTTTGGCTACTGTGTCGCTCAACTTCTTTGGGATGATTATGATAACTATTATTTACCTACCAAAATTAAGGTGCATAATCCTAAAAACTTTAAATACGACAGTGTCCAAAAAATCTGGTCGTATGGGCAAGGTATTCCCCTTGACCCGGATTATTTTTGGCTTTTTACCGCATCGGCGGATAATGACGATATCCCTTATGGTCGCGGCTTGGGTCTTGATGTTCACCTGTCTTGGTATTTGCGAAAATTCGGCTGGAAGTCTTGGGCTGAATACTTGGAAAAATTTGGATCCCCTGCGGTAAAAGGCACCATGCCCGAAGGCACAGTTGATGATAAAACCGCCACCGACTTTGAAAAAGCAATGGCTGATGTCCATTCGCTAGGCTGGATTGCGTTACCGCACGGTTGGAATGCGGAAATTCTTGATGGCGGTACCAAAGGCGGCCAATCTAATCATCAGCAATTCATGGAAAAGTGGGATGAAATCTTACCCACCATAATACTGGGCCAAACTATGACAACCCGGGACGGTTCTTCCCAATCACAAGCCAATGTTCACCGGGACGTTGAACAAGATATTATTCAAAAAGACGCTAATTTATTGTGTCAAAGTTTTAACAATTCGGTTATTAAAAAAATCTGTGAATTAAACTTTCCTAATATCAATCCCCCATCGGTCGTACGCCGAATCACCAAAGAAGAAAACCTTACCGATCGGGCAACTCGCGAACAAATAATCTCTACCATGACTGGCTATCGCCCAACTTTGCCGTACATCACCCAAACTTATGGCGGACAGTGGGAAGAAAGCCCCGCTTCAACAAATCCACAATTTAACGAAAGCCCCGCCGAAGAAATGGCCACCTTAAATGCCAAAGCCGATGATACCGCCGTTGCCGATATCAGCGGGGTCCTTGATGACAAGTATGTGAATAATTCACCCTTTGCCGAATTTGCTCAAGCCCTTCTAAACAAATACGATAGCCTAGACGATTTAAAAAACGATTGGGCGAATATTGAAAAAGAGTTTTTATCTAGTCCCGAACTAGCCCAATTTGGCACCGATTTACAAGACGGTTTAAACTCCGCCCTTGTCAACGGGGCTTTAAGAAAAGACACGGAATTAAATGACTGATTTATTAAAAACACCCATGCCTTTTAAATCCGCTTTTAAGTTTTTCTTAAACAAAAAAAAGCGCGGGTTTAAAAGTTATTCATACCTTGATGTCGAACCAACCACACACGCCATAGCCTTTACGGTGGCAAAAACTGCTGGTTATGATGTGCTGGATACCTTGTATACGGGACTGGAACAAACTTTTGCAAACAATGGCACATATCAAGACTTTGCCAATTCTGTAACCGACGAATTAAAACGCAAAGGCTGGTGGGGCAAACAACTAGTTAAAGACCCGAAAACAGGAAATTATAGTAACGCCCAATTGGGCTCAACCCGTCGTCTTAAAACTATTTTTAATACTAATATTCGCACTGCCTTTGCCGCTGGACAGTGGAAAGAGATTCAAAAATCAAAAGACGAAGGCGACGAAGTATTTATTCGTTATACCGCGACCCTTGATGGTAAAACTCGCCCCGAACACGCGGCAAAAGACGGTGTAGTCTTACCTGCCGATGACTCATTTTGGAACGAATGGTTCCCACCTAATGGCTGGCGTTGTCGTTGTGCTGCCGAAACTATGTTAAAATCAACAATGCAAGCATTGGGTATCAAACCAAGTAAATCACCAACTGTGCAAAAAACAAACTGGACTAATAAACGCACCGGTGAAGTAAAATCTATCCCCATTGGTGTAGACCCGGCATTTAGCTATAATGTGGGTAAGAATTGGTTAAATCCATATGTCCCAAAATATCAAGACTTTGAAGTAATCGGCAACGCCCCACGGGTAAGGGCATTTTTTCAAAAACCAAATTACGACCTATTACCCAAAGGCAAATCAGACGAATTCTATGCTATGGCATTTCTAAAAGCATTTGGACTTCGCAAAATAAATGAAATAACAACCTTCACCGATAAAGCCGGCATGGATATTATCATATCCAAGGAATTGCTGAGTGATAGTAAAGGTAAACTAAAATCTAATAAGCGTGACCGTGGACAGTATTTAAATCTATTGGCGGACGCCATCAAAGACCCTGACCGTATTGAAAAATACAAAGCTAATAATAATCAAATGAAACGCAGGTATATTAAAAACCTTGTCGCTGGCAAAAATAAAATAGGATTTAGTGTGTTTGAGTTGGATGTAAAAAATAAACTATGGAGGGGGCAAACTACATTTTATACTAATTCTGAATACATACAAGACCAACCCAAAGGCATGGTTATATATAAAAAAGACCCTTCAGGATAATCCAAGGGTCAATGTTCAGGATAGTCGGGATCGCCATTATCGGTTCCAAGCCTGACAATATAAATATACAAACAAACAAGTAAAGTGTCAATAAAAAATTAAGGCGCTAAAAATGAAAATAAGAAACACAAAAAAGGATAATAAAATGACTGAACATCACTCCATAAAACCAATTGCCGGATATGCCGGCGGTAAATCTAAACTAGCTACACATATTATAAAACGGATAAATCAAATACCACATAAGTCATATGCTGAGCCATTTGTTGGAATGGGTGGGGTGTTTCTTCGCCGTCCCAATAAAACAAGACTCGAATTTATAAACGATTATAATAATGACGTGGCCAATCTATTCCGTATCGTACAGCGTCACGAACAAGCATTTCTTGATTGTATTAAATATATGATTTCTTCACGAAGACACTTTAACTTATTCTGGGATATACCACCCCACACCCTAACTGATATTGACCGAGCCGTGCGGTTCTTTTATCTGCAACGCTTGGG
>JAOBRB020213772.1:0-12080 GCA_027575285.2 Zoanthus pulchellus
TTACGTGTTCAATATGAGCGTTCCAGCTCAAATCATTGCTGATAGTCAGTCCTAGCAGTTTAGCGTTTTGAACAACCACCAGGGCTTGACCATCAAAAACAATAGCACTGAGATCTGGTTGATTTTTGGCGAATGATATTCTTAATTCATTACATTTATCGCTATTCAATTGCATTCTATTAGATCTAGACCATTCGGCTACATTGATAGCTAATTGTTGTGCTTTGCTTAGTTGTGTTTTCGCAATGGTTTCCGAGGCGGTGGTGTCATCAACGAATTTCCACACACACGCATCGTCTACCCTCAGGTCGTTAATCAGAGTGAGAAATAACCAGGGACCTATTTTTGTTCCCTCCGGGACGCCTGAAGGTACGGGTCCCCATTCCGAAAAGCAATGCATATACATATGCGCTTACGTAAATTTCACGCAAGTGATGTTTGAGTGGAAAAAAAAGCATTCTGTTTTATAATTTGAGCCTCCTATGGAACATTACCTGGGTTTAGAATTCTGCTCTTCCATCTCCCCAGGCAATAATTCATACTCTTCTTGTGGAATATCTTCACTTATAACGGGTTCACTGATGCCAGAAACGACACCCTTTACTGGTTCATAAACATCATCACCGAACTCTTCACCATCTCCAGATGGCATAATGTTGCTTTCACTGCAATCAGGAAGCAAATTTAACAATAGGTACTCAGTAGTGCAGAACACAACATTACCTTGAATCTAAATCTAAATGGCAAGATTATCAGAACATCCGACTCGTTGAAAATCTAGGGGGTCACAGTAGACAATAAGTTGAATTTCAATGAACACATCAACGACGTATGTAAAAAAGCTAGTAAAAAGGGTTGGGGTAGTTATGAGATTGAGAAATCTAATTCCCACTGCGGCAAAGTTAGTACTTTTTCAATCATCTATCTTGCCATATTTAACATACTGTCACCTTGTTTGGCATTTTTGTAGGGCTAGCGATACACGTAGACTGGAAAGAATCCAGGAAAGAGGACTGATGGCTGTGTATAAGGACACCAAGTCCAGTTATCATCAGTTACTGAATAGGGCTAATTTGCCTACGTTGTTAAATAGACGCCTTCAAGATATATGTGTTCTAATGTACAAGGCTAAACTAAACACACTAGAATGTGTTCCGAAGCCATCACTAACATTTTTAAACCTAGTGATTCATGTTATAGTTTAAGAAATTCAGACTTTTTTAAACCTAGATTTAATACAGTTTCATTTGGTATGCATTCTCTTCGATATTTAGGCCCTATTTTATGGAGTAAGCTACACAAAAAAGACAAAACATGTAAATCATTAAGTGATTTTAGAAGCCGAATGCGCAATAAGGATTTGACATTTCTTGTCGATGATGGATGGAGAGGATGTTTCTTGTGTAATAGTTGATAACTCATCGGAAATAATTTTAGCAATTAATATTCAGCTAAAAATTTGTAATATTCTGTGGATTTTATCAATTTAACAATTTATTATTGTATATATTTAATTCATTTATTGTATCATATTGTAGGTGTCCCCTATTAGTAGCTACTACCTTAACCTTGAATAATCAATTCAAAGAAATTGATCTGTTTCATAAATGGCGACCGTTTTAAAATTCTTCTGTTTTCATTCAAATTAAGCCTCATTTTCCTCGTCCTCACTTCCCTTGTCTTAATCAAAAGAGCTTCCTACCGCAAAGGAGGCCACTAAGACTGCCATATATGATACAGGTTTATGAGAAGGTGTTATAGTTTCGCTTTCAATACAAAAGAATGATTTACCTGTTTGCATTCCCTGATGCGCTGACATCATCATACGTTTCTACAGTAACTGTTCAGATAATCAAGCAGAAAAATGCAAAAAATATATCAGTGATTGATAAAGTTTATCCCAATGATAAAGTTATAAAATCTGACCAAGTTAGAAGCGGTGTGTAAGCAATGGACTTAAGAACATGAAGAAGCGAAAATCTCCCGCTCCCTTCCCTTCCCCTTCCACAACTCCTAATTTATCTTCCCCTCCACCCACCTCCTAATCTATCTTCCCCTCCACCCACCTCCTAGTCTATCTTTCCCTCCCCCCACCTCCTAATCTATCTTCCCCTCCACCCACCTCCTAATCTATCTTCCCCTCCACCCACCTCCTAATCTATCTTCCCCTCCACCCACCTCCTAATCTATCTTTCCCTCCATCCACCTCCTAATTAATTTATCAAACATTTACGTAGCACTTTCTTAATGATAATGATTTACTACAGATTAAAGTGTTGATAAAGTGAAAAATGTTTTTGGTTTTCTCAAAAGATCATGATAAGCAAGACAAACAGGCAAAACGTCAGAGACTTAAAATGAACTGCAGAGATGCCAGGCATCTGGAAAGATTCGCGTTCTCTAGCTAGCTATTAAGATGCAAATAAGCAAATCTCGTGCCTCATTTTGCTTGCTTCAATTCAGAGAATACGAGATAAACAAATTAAAAAAATATTTTCTCAAGTTAGAAATATTCTAAACCTGATATAATACTTTCTAAATAAAGATTAAGTCACTTTTTTTAACAGCTCGAGTTTGAATTCCTTTTGTTACGGTGAATTAGCGAAAAAAATGAGCAAAACTTGCTACAAATATATATTTTCTCGTGTCGCTAAACAAAATTACGTCACCAAAATGAAAAACATCATATCTTGAATGCACAATGAGCTAGCCAGTCGCCAGCAAATTTAGGCAGCTCTATCTCGGAGGTAATTTTTATCAAGTCTTTGAAATTTTCTGTTATTAATACTTTTGAATTGGTTTCTTTAGACCTATACGTAAAAACATTTTTTACCACATAGGCACTCATGATTTTTCCCATTTTTAAGAAGTTGTGTCACCTGTTAATAGTTTTTTCTACTACTGTACTACTAGAAAAGATGAGACAATAATTACATGATATTAAAAACATGGAGAATAAGGAATGAATCCAAGTTCGAGATGGGATTTGAACCCATGAGCTTATGTGTCCTAGTCGGATATTCTAACAACAGCAGCGCCACGTTATTTTCTCAATAAATTTGAAAACTGAGAAAATCCACCTTGAATCTGCAGCTCGCCACTGATATTAATCACGATAATTTGCTCGACCTCATAAACATAATTGGCATATTTGGTAAGATTTCTGCTTTCCAACCACAAGGTCCTTTGTTCGTTCCTAGCAGTTTGTCGAGATTCGAATATTTGTGTGACCTTCTTTTTGCCTAAGCCATCTTAATTTTCCACCCTTCTGGGGTAGGAAAATGAGGTATCCGGTCAGATCGTTCCATGGTCAGATTGTTCCACCCTAAAGTCAGATCGTTCCATCCTAAAGTCAGATCGTTCCACCCTAAAGTCAGATCGTTTCATCCTAAAGTCAGATCGTTCCACAGTAAAGTCAGATCGTTTCACTTAGAAATGGTCACTTAAAAAATGGTTTCAATAGTTAACAGATCACGGTATCCAGTGAGGTTGCCCCATTTTCTGATGCATCAAAATCCATTTTTGGGGACCTTACAGGGTAAATAAAAGTTTGAATATTCAAGTGTATGCGGGAGTTTTAATATCGAACGGTGACGTTAAGTTCGACTACATTTCAGTATACTAGATCGTCCCATCAACTAAACATTACGAAGGACTATTTTCTTTACATTTTCATCCAGTAAGAATGTTTTTTTTAGTCTTTCTAAGTTGAACAAACTAACTTTATTGTGGAACGATTTGACATTACTGTGAAACGATTTGACTTAATTGTGGAACGATCTGACTTGGAACGATCTGACCATGGGACGATCAGACCATAAACCGTAAATGAGTGCCAGCTTTTGTTACGAGCTAACCTGCGATGGATTAGTTTCCCGTCTAGGGGGAGTCAAAGACTCTCATTCGCTTAACACTACAGAAACCGGAGATAAGCACCGGCCCCATGGGCCATTAGGCCCGTTTGAGGATTTAGCTTAGCTTACTGCAGTCCAATAATTGTTTAATATTATCTACTGCAATACCTTGTGCATCTTCCATTTCCTTCTTCAGAGATTCCACATCGTCATAGTCCTCTTGATCAACATCTGCTTCTCCAATTGGTTGCAGTTTATTACTGGGTTCTACTCACAATGAAAAGATGAAAAAGATATGTTTGTGTTTAAGACAGAAATCACAACATTGACGTTTCTGCACAGTTAAAATATATCGCTTCTTTTTCATCATTTAAAACAAAAGCGAAACCCTTTAACACAGTACTTAGCAATACAAATTTTACAAAATAAAACAGTTCTTCCAGTTACGATTTTTTAGTTTTAAAACATGCTAACAAAAAGTTTTGGAAAAGCCGTCATTTTTCACCAAGCATTAATCCATTATAAAGTCCTGGTGTACTGCAGGGTTCATACCCTTTGGTTAAGACAAAATTCAAGGACTTTTCAGGTGAATTCCAGCTGTGCTAAACTGTCTCAAGATTTCAATATATGAGAGAAAAAAAGTCAATTCTAACAGGAAAAACAAATACCGGGTTTCTTTCCTTTTTTGACAAACGAAAACCCATGTTTCACAAAGCGACACTAAAACTGCAGAAAAGAAACATTCCCATTTAATTCATTACGCTACTGTCAGCTCTCAAAAGTATGTTACAATTTTAAAAGGACGAAAGAGCATTTTCATGCGCGATGCCAGAACCATGCGACCACCGATTCCTGCATTTTCAAGTCGAGCTAAAGCCATGTTAGAATGTAAGTCACATATGTGGGTGCATTGCAAACATAACATTCAAGGATTTTTCCAGGTTGCCCTCATGAAATCTATCATTCGTCAAGGAATTCCAAGCTTGGAACAAAAAGTCCCAAAATTCAAGGAATTCCAGGCTTGGAACGAAAGTCCCAAAATTCAAGGAATTCCAGGCTTGGAATGAAAAGTCCCATATTTCAAGGAATTCCAAGCTTTGAATAAAAAAGTCCCAAAATTCAAGGAATTCCAGGCTTGGAACGAAAAATCCCAAAATTCAAGGAATTCCAGGCTTGGAACGATAAATGAGAAAACATGGTATGAAATGAATGCTACAAATCAGTTCCTATAAAAGGAAAGCTAGAAAGAGCTACTAGTGCTACTTGAGGGTATGCTCTCTACTGTACTTTCTCGTTGCCTGTTTTGCTTCTCCCAGGACAGCTGTGGGAAGGTCATAGGTAGAACCCTTAGGAGCACATCTATTCTGCATTTCAATTTTGATTGTCAAGATGCTTCCCAAGGTCTCCTCCTCGTCAAGACTTGGCCGGAGAGATGTCTTGTTCTTTCGAATCATAGAGAATATTCTCTCCTCGGATGCATTAGTACGATGGACTGTCAATACAAGCAAGGCAATGTAATATCTATTCACATTTAAGAAGAGTTTTAACTGATTTTATCCGTAAAAAGAGATTTTAGAATTATCATAGATGTCTACCAAACGTGGGTTTTATCAAACTCATTTATTGCCTCAACCGAAAGAGTAGACTTGCCTGTGATCACGCACTTTGATTTCATCAAAGGCTCTGTCCACACATCTGAATATTTTTGAATCCAAAACGTTTTCTTTTCAAAAATATCAGGATATATGTGGATGGGGGCTAAAATTGACTCCATAGTCAAGTTAAATGACTTTTTGGAACTGGAAGTAGAAATATTTTAGACAAGATTGTATCTAAAATATGTGAGAAACAAGAGATGATGCACGGGAGCATATGAGACTACAATAAAGTGTATATGCATGTGCATGGCTCATGCAGAATGTGTGAGACTAGACAGAGTCAGTGAATCAATGATGCAGTTTCAGGTCATATGTAATAAGAGCCTTTAATCATGGTTCTGGATTCCACAATGGATTCCAGATTCAATGTGTGTGGATACCAGATTCCATGTCTGTGGATTCTAGATTCCATGACTGTGGATTCCAGATTCCATGACTGTGGATTCTAGATTCCATGTCTGAGGATTCCAGTATTCCATGGTCCAAGAGAAGTTGGATTCTGGATTCCAAGGGATTGATTCTGCATTTCAAAGTCTTGAATGCTGGATTCCACAGGCTGAAATTTTCTGAATTCTCGATGACCTAACACGAGGAATGGTTGGTTCTGGGCATGATGGAATATTTTAAAACAATTTTATATGTATACTCTACCTTCCTCAAGTCTCTTATTAACTTTGTTGGCAACATCTGTGACATCATCATAGTCTTCTTGTTCAAATGTCTCATCATTTTGTACTGAAATTACACAACACATTTATCACTGATAAAAAATGATATTTAAACTACTTAAACTGAGCTAAAATAAAAAATGTATTCTTAAATACCAAATAAATAAGGCCATCAGTGAAAAAATAAGAAATGTGTGTGAGAGAGGGGATTTAAGATAAGTAGGGCTAAAAATAATTGAAGGTCCAGAATTTCGTAAGAAAGAAGGGGAAAAGGTTTCCATAGTTGGACCCAAAGGATATTCCAAACTGGAAAAACCACACTAGTCCAAACTTATATAGTCATATTCTATGTGGCAATGGGCCCAAAACAACCATGTTTGGCAATCATATTAGATTGGACATTATTTCGATTTTTGAAAACTTTAAAGGATGGAAGAGAAATTGCAATCTATTCATCAATTTCAGTTAATTTTCAATGAAAGTTTTGAGGGCATATATATATTCTCACTGTAGATTTCTTATTTCTTCAAATTCAGTATTGTGGTGGAGTACTTATTTAGATAATCACACAAAAAATAAGTGACACATGGTACTCCAAGGGGCCAGTAAAAAAGCCTAATTTATTTGGCTTCTAAGTGTAAATGGCTACCGAGTGAAAGTTTATTGAAATAGACTCACATGAAATCTGAAATTAGTGCTGCTATAACAAGGAGGTCTGATACAGCAGGCCTCGCAGGCCGACCTCCCTTAAATGCTAGAACTACAGTAACCTATTTATGTTTCAATCTGTTTGTGTAGTTGATTAACTCTGTGGAAGTTTTTTTAACTCAGTCAAATTGTGTTGAGAAATTAAATACAGAAACAAACTAAGAAAACTGTCAAGAAAAGGTTAATAGATAATCATGGTCACAAATGAGATTGCCAACTGTGCAGTATGACATACATTACAATATTCAGAGCATAAATATGCCAGTTTGCTTCATCATCATTATCATCAAATGAATCCAACTTTGATCCAGTTTTATCCCCGTAAACGAGGGTGGCCAGATTTATTCCACTCTGCCAGCAATCTCTCCCACTCCCACTCTCCATCTCGCTCGATTAATTGCACCCCCCTTCTTCAAATAAACAATCCTACTCTCCTCCTCTACCTGCAATCTCCATGTCTTCCTTGGTTGTCCTCGCTTCCTCTTTCCCTTCACTTCAAACTCCAATGTCTTTGACTTTCTCAAAACATGGCCATCATTCCTCCTTAACACATGCCCGTACCATCTCACTCCCTCCACCTTTGCCATCTGAACCACTGTTTCCTTCAATCCCAACATCTCCATTAGGTCTTCTGTCCTCCTTCTCTCCACCAGTTTCGCACCACACATTTCTCTCACTATCGCTTTCTCGGTTCTTCCTAAAATTTCCATCTCATTCTCCCTCAGTCACCTTTTTGATATTTTTGAGCAATCTACAGTAGCTAGGTCTTGCATAGTTTTCTGTTTTTTAACACCAGTCAAAACATGCACAGTAACCACATTTTTTCCTCGTTTTAATCATAATTCTAATATCATAACCAACATCGTAAAGAACTGCAGACATCACAAAATGAGCTGTTGATCAGTGATCACATTTTGTCTGTTTGTTTGAAAATATTTAGTAATTTTCTGAACTGCTCAGCTAACAGTTTAAAATAACTTCTCAATATATTTGTCCTCAGTACTACCGTATGCCTAAATTTTCAAACGATAAAAAGTCAATTTTAGGGCTCAGTTCTCCTCTAAAGCTGCCACTGTCATAATAACATGAAAAGAGCTCGACAATAAGAATGCTTTTAAATGTTTATAGAAAGTTATAAAATTTAGGTAAATATAAGTTTCAAATGTTTAAAAGATACAGGGCTCAACGTTGCGACCTGTGGGGTCGCCAATGCGACTGAATTTGGTCCACTGGCGACTAACTTTTCACTTTTGGTCGCAAGTCTGGCCACCGCGATTTTAAGCTTTTTTATATATATATTTTTTATTTCCTATTAAAAGATCCATGGAAAAATAGTGAAATTATTAAATGTATCACTTTCATGTACACAACCGTTTAAAGTGCCTTTATTATAATTACTATTGTGAAATCATTAAAGAAATACAACCAAAAAAACGCGTAGACTCAACGAAAACCTATCTATTTTGATGAAGTTGATTAAAGTTCAAAACCACAGCGATTTTTTTGAATAAAAAAAATTAAAATCCGGGTCCACATCTGACAAACAACGTAGTTTCCCTCATGCTAACAGACATGAAATTGAAGGAGAATCTACTTTATAACTAGTAGTGTTGTTTCAAATTACATGTACAGGCATTAAAGTAATAAAAAATTTCTTTTTTATTGGCGATCTTTGTAATTCCTAAAGAGCATGTGAATGAATGAAAATACATAGATACTAGATCGTAAACAGCCGAAACACAAACCTCACACGTAGGCATTAATTAGTATTTTGTGCTTTTTGTGAATTTCGGATTTCTCTTTGTCTCGCTGAAACACAAAACTTTCACATTCGGTAACTCGATGAAAACGTCCCTTTTTTCCCAATCATCTAATGTATCTCAAGCATTAAAAAAATAACTAGTTCCTGACTTTCAACATATTTTGTATTTTATTTCCGCTTGCAAATGAATTCAATTACCATTTTTCGCACCTGGACCTGCTATGGAATTCTTACTGCGGAAATTTTGAGTCAATAAAAAATTTTGGCGACCAGAATATTTGTGCTGGCGGCCAAATCTAAAAACTTAAAAGCCAGCTGGCCCCAGGTTTTTTTTTCTAAAGTCGAGCCCTGAGGTATCAGAACATTTTTGGTTAACAGCCATTGGTTTTTAATCAAACATATTCCAATAACTTGCTTTTAAACATTTCTAACTTTAATTTGGCATCTTTTTAAGTTTTTATGAAAAGGGCTAATTATATACATGTATGATTTGAACCATCGTTATATATATGAAGTGAAATAATTATGATTTGATCTTTGCAGTAGTGAATGCAGTTTAAGCAATTGCTAAAGAGAAACCTGAAGCATAGACTTTTTCTTAGACTTCACTTTCACATTTGCATAGATTGCACTCATTCCTGAGTCAAAAATCGCATCATAAACTCAATGAAAAGAGCTACGCTGTACATATAAATGGCAGCAAAAAAAGGACTTGATAACTGTTTTAAGCTGCAAATGGTAGCTAGCAAATATAAATTGCCTTTCTCCCTTTTCTTTGACAATCCAAATATTTTTTGGTATGTCAGTTAACTCTTCAATTTGGCCCACCATTTGCCTCTTTTATTTTTGCCCTTATTCTCACCGGGGCAAAACAGAAGTTTATCTTCTTTTTCGGTACCCTTCTGCGTCCTCCAGTGCACTAGCTAAAATTTAATTTTATTTAGTAAATGATAACAATTATATCTAATTATTACTTATAACTACCTCATACTTTATAATCAACTCACCTTCATTTTGGTCAGCTATACTTAATTCTTCATTCTCGGATATCATAGTTATGCTATTTCGTGGAGCAATAATAAGATTATTATTATATTTTTCAAACAAAGCCTTCACATTTTCAGTGTTATTTTTTGGTGGCTTCTTGGGTGCAGTTCCCACCCTTAACAATGATGGCAAAGGTCGCAATGGAGGGCCATCCTTGAATGGATAAACTGCCTCCTTATTGTTGTTCAGACAGGCATGATCATTATCACTTTCTTTCTCCTCTTTATCTAATTTCTTTTTTTTCATGAGTAATTCCTTTTTCCATGGTGGAATGTCATCTTGAGATTTTGCACCTGTTTCTGACTCATCATCATTTGCAGAAACAGCCCTGCGTCTGGCAAAGATAGCAGCGAGTTCATTATTACCAGATCTTTCTTTTGATTCCTGTTCTCGAACCAAACTGTTTCGTTTACCTGCTGTTGGTCTCAGAATGCCCTGAAAGCGGTTTGACATATCAGGTTCCTCTGAGTTTTTCTGTGGTTCAGGAGCTTTAGGTGGAGGTGCTCGTTTGAGCTTCTTTTGTGAGAGTTCTCGTAAGATGGCATCCTGTCCTGGACCAACTATTGCCATTCTGAAAAAATTAAGGAATTCTTAAACTAAGAACTAATGATAACATTAATTTACTTGGAGAACTTGTGAGATCTCTGCACTTTTAGGGCTATTTAATATTTTGCTTTGTTTCAACATTTTTGCTTTTCACTCCTGGTTTTATCTCAAGCGCTGAAAGATTTGAACCTTTTTGAAAAATAAATTTGGCTCTAGTGTTTTGAAGTTTGGGAAAGATCGCATTTGATTTATTTCATGGCGCACGTTTCTATCTTAATTTTCAAGACCGTCACTAGCCGTTATCAATTGTCAATGACCATTCACTAAAGTAGATTTTCAGTGCGACTAACAATAAATTTTTAAAAACGTTAACACAGTAATTAATTCATGTATATGGATTGTTTATTTAAAATACAACAAGCTACAACGGATACGACTTGAAGCGAAACTGAGCGTGTTTTTCTAACTCTTGGTGAGAAATAAAACCTAAAAATAAAAATGTTGGAAAAACTTTAAGTTACCAGTTAAAATACCGAACAAAATGTTAGTTAACTTCGCAAAACCCGAAATTAAACAAGGGCAACAACATCCCGGAAGTTAAAAATAGCGAGGGTGCAACAATTTTAATTTGAATCAAAAGTTGTTTGACGAAACTTGTTTTTTTTACAATGTGAGTAGATTTATGAATAAAAACAAAAACTTAAGCTATCTTTTGTAGCTTTCTAAAATAAGTCTTATTCATAATACGAGGAGCAGAATATCTCTTGGAATGTTAGAATTATAATATGTTTAGGTCCGCAAGACATTAATTATTAGACTTATTTTTAATACATAATTATAAAAATTGAAGTATATGAGTTTGGAAAAGGCTAAATGTAAATTAGTTAATTCGAAATCTATTGAGGTTATTTTTGATTTGGAAAGACATAGTCGCCGTATTTATAACACAAGGCAAATTAGTAATGATATATACTTATGTATATAAAAGACTTCAATATCACACGAACATCAAAGATCAGAAGCCTATTAAAATAGCTTAAACAAATTGTAAAACAAAACTCATATACTTACTTTGATTTCAATCTTACTTCCTGTACACGGAGTTCACATGTCCCTTCAGCAGTGATTTAACCTAGTAGTTTTGCAGAAACGAATTTATGATTTTCTCTCCTTCTCTATTTCCCGATCAAATTTCTAACAAGCCATCTAATTGGTTGCTCTGTATAGAGGTCACGCGTGATACATGCGTTGTGATTGGGTGCACGCATTCCACAGATTCCATTTGCAAACACGAGTACGTGTAGATAACTTTATCTGAACTGTGAGTTATTATATCATCGGCAGTCGGGCAGTAGGACCAAGTTAATGAAATAATTGTTATAAAAAACATAAAAACAACTTACAAAAAAACAATATTAGAATGTTGTAACTATTTCGGAGTGGCCGATGGAAATTATCGTTTCTGCCAAACTGTTCTTATACACCTTTCATAACTTATGCAAATTCATGTTTGATGAAATGCTAAAAGTCCAATATGACAAATCAATTTGTTAAGATTTAATTAGAGAAAGTATTTGTAGTTGCATTTGAAAACGCCATAGAATTTCCGACAATTGAGAACTTTGAAGCTACTTATACAATTTCCTACGACTACACCGTTACACAAAACATTTGTGACAACTTTGTTTTTCCAGGAATTCTTTTATAAGCCTGGGCCCAGTTGATCAAAAGCCGATTAGCACTAACCCAGGGTTAAATAAATAATCCACGATTTTGTTTCCAATCTTACAAGGGGAGATTTTAGCTGTACTTTTGAGATTAACAGAACTTTTACTAG